>VMDO01000031.1:389335-599740 GCA_007922755.1 Pedetes capensis
TATTGTCAGTGCTTCTCTGCTGTTCATAGGGTTTTCAATGGCAGATTGATTTTTGGGAGGGGGTTGCCAGGTCCTTCTCCCAAGCCTACAGCTTCCGGTGTTCCCAGGCGGTCTCCCATCCAGGTACTAACCAGGCCCGACCCTGCTTAGCTTCCGAGATCTGACGGGATCAGATGCCACAGGGCTACAGCTGCAGGCCTATGAAGAAAGAGGCACCCTTATAAATTACTCATGAAAGAATAAGTGGATGTATCCTCTGTGAAGGACAATCCAGCACTACCAAAATGATAAACACACGTACCCTTTGATGCAAAGCTCCAATTCCAGGATTTTATTCTTCAGATAAACTCATAAGTGTGCAAAATGATGTCTGTAGGAAACCCATCTTTGCATCGTTTATACCAGCAAGAGTCAGAGAAGAACTTGTATCGCCAACAAAAGACACAGATAAATAAATGATGGTATATCCCTCTAATGGCCTATTATTTAGATATAAAAGAGAAGAGGAAGCTCTTAATATATTGATATGGAACAAGCCCCAAGGTATACTGGTAAGCAAACAAAGCAAATTAAAAATGGCAAGCAGACTGTCCACACGAACGGAAAAATAAAATTGTACAGCTTCTGTATTTATATTTGTATATCCCTGGAAAGATACACAAGCAACTGGTAACAACTGTTGCTTCTAGGGAGGAGTGTTTGGAATGCAAGGTGAGGAAGGAGACTTTCCTGTCACTGTAGTGTATATTCCTGTATCTTTTGCATCTTATAATATTGTTTATATTACCTATTCGAGACGGAGGAAGGTGCGTTTCCTCTTGTTTACAGGTTCATCCTTTCTTAGGCTTTTCTCTGGAAACAAGGATGCTAGACAGTGGCAGTTTCATTAGCTGAGCCCTGGCCAAGGAACCAGTGACTGACTCCACCTGTGGGACACTTTGGCCCTGTTGACAGATGTTCTTCCTCTCGGTCCCCACTGGCCCTGGCTGGGCAGATGGCACATTTCTGACAGGATGCCCTCTCAAGTGTCCTGATGCAGCCCTGAAAACAAAACCTGTGCAAGATCCAAAACCACCATGTGGTTGCTGCCAGTTCAGAACGACAGGGACTAGGGGCGAAGACACTAACCATCAGAGAAGGTAGGAGTTTACATATACTTAACACTGGCAGATTCAGTTTAGTTGGTAGAGCACTGCACTGCAATCTCTGAGGTCCCGAGTTCGATTCCCAGCACCGCAAAAATGGGAGAAGGACCTGGCAATCCACTCCCAAGGCAATCCCAAAACAGTCAGCCACTGAAAACCCTATGAGGGTCGCTATGAGTCAGATACCGACTCAATGGCACCTAACACCACCACCACCACCAACAGGCAATGTTCTGTGGTTTTTGTTTTACCTACACAGAGCATTTTACATGTACATTCTGTGGTGAGTTACAGTTGGATCAAAACAAAAACTCAGAGTAAACACCACATACAGTTCTTGCTTTCCACGTAAATAGCAGCAAAGGTTTTTCTTTGAGTTTTGAACTCTAAGTAACAGCTCAAAGAAAAAAATGGCAGAGAGAAAGCCAATCCGATTATCTTTGAGCTGTATCAACATTTAAGGCTCAGAAGTCTAAGTATAAATGATTAGTGCAAGCTGAATTTTTGGACTTGAACTGAGACTTTAATTCATATGTTTAGATATACATACATATGTATGTGTGCATATATATATATATATGCTGTGTGTATGTATGTTTTATGTATTTTCACATACCCAGCAGATTTATGTATATATTTTATACAAAGCTGGCAGTTTCTGCTAAATTATTCGAGGTACTAGGATTCAAATTTAATTCCATTCTCTATCAGAGAGACAGCAGACTCTTCTGGGTGGAGGATATTTTTAAATATAAAAACTAATTATCCTATCTTACTGCCTATAAATTCAATTTCTACTTCTGAGGCTGCTTCTGTTGTACATCTGTTGGTAGTCTCTTTGCATTATAGATTGTTTACAACCTTGTCTAAAAGCCCAGGAAAGACAGGAATCAAATAAGAATAAGCTTCCCAACCTTTTAGGAAGGTTGGGTAACACGGCAACAAGAAAAATCAAGTCCATTTTCTATGACAAGATAGTTCTTATGTTGCAAATTTTGTAGACAAAACGTAGAAAGTATATGGTGAAGAACAAGCTAATTCCAGAGTCAGAGTGCTTTCTCTTGGTTAGATCTTCCAGCAAAACCAATCAACCAATGCACATGGAAATGACATCATGCAAACTTTCTCAGATCAAAGCCTGAACCTTGTCTTATGTCAGCCTGCTAAGAACCTGCAAGGTCGTTCTGGACGGAATCTCAGGGTAGAGGTATGCAATGTGCAATCAACACGCCTCCTTTCTGAATACAACCGGCTTCTTTAAAATGGAATCCTGCACAAACATGTCAAGAAAAGCAAATCATCAACTACAATTTATGCCTACCAGCTGGGGTGGTGAAGGTCAAAGACAGACCAAAGTAAACCGACAAGGATAAATATTTGTAAACCATACATCTGATAAGGGGCTAACATCCAAAATATATGAGAAATCCAAACAACACAATAGCAAAAAAAAACCAAGTAACTCACCTAAAAAAAAAAATGGACAAAGAATCTGAACAAACATTTCTCATAAGCAGAGCTATGAATGGCCAACAGATGTATGAAAAAGTGTTCAACCTCTCTAATCACCAGGGAAATGCAAATTAAAACCATGATGAGGTAGCACTGTGCACAGGTAAGGACGACTGTTGTAAAAAACACTAATGATTACAAGTGTTGGTGAGGACATGGAGGACCAGGGACATTTGCGTACTTATAAATGGGGTAAAGGGTGGAAATATTAATTGGTATGGTCATGTTGAAAAATAATATGGAGGTTCCTCAAACACCTAAAAATAGTATCACTGTATGATCCACTAATATCCCTTCTAGGCATATATACAAATGAACTGAAGTCCATATCCCGGGCTGGGGATGTAGCTCAGTGGTAGGGCACCTAGCAACAACAAATCGTGTACGGGTAGATGAAAACATAACATTTTACCCCATAAATATATACAGTTACCATCTGTCAATTAAAAATTTGTAAAATATAAATAAAATTAAAATAGCCTACTCTTAAAAAAAAAAAAAACCTCAGGGGCGAAGTGGTGCACACCTGTAACCCCAGTGACTCAGTAGGAGGAGGCAGGAGGATCGCAAGTTTGAGGCCCGAGGCAGCCTGCGCAGCCTAGAGAAATCCTGACTCAAAATAGAATAAAAAAATGGGCTGGGGATGCAGCCCAGTGGTGGAACGCTTGCGGAGTATGTTCAACCCCCAAGTACCTCAAAAAACAAACAACTCAACTCGTTTCTCCTCTCTCAATGTCAGTGACATGAGAGTATCTGAGCAACTGTACGAAGTACCCCGTCGAAACTCTTCACTGGCGAGCTCAGCCATAAACTAGCTGTATAACCTGTGGTGGTTTTTGTTTTTTTGTTTTTTTAACTCATTAGACCTTACTTTTCTCATCTGTGAAATGATGGAGTTGAGCAAGGTGACGCTGAGTTTCCTTCCAGCTCTGAGTATCCGTGCTTTATGATCAAAGGCTGGAGCCACATCACCCCCGCCCCGCAGCCTTGCACCTGATTCATCTTTCTCAGGCTCTGTCTACACTGGTGTTTCTGGACTAGGCAGGCCATGGGAGCAAATGAAGATGTGAGACTTTTATCACCAAGAGGTTTCTTGTTTCTTGGTTTTGTAAGGCTCTCTAGGCAAATGAACAGCAAAGGTGGGAACAGAAGAATGAGCTAGACTATAAAGATGAGATTTCTCAAAAAGAAGGAAAAAGCCACATAGGAAATTCACTGGATTTTTTCAACAAGGGGCCTAGGAAGCCATTTTTCCACTCCATTCCCTCGGCACTCAGTCTTGACACTGATTCTCACTCCTCTCACCCCTGAGATTAGGAAGGAGAGAAAGATACTTTTTGCCCTGTCTTCTCATTTGGATCACTCCTACATGCTTAGAATTTCATAAACTGATTCCTGAGACTTAGTAAATGGGTTTTAGGCCCATCTACCATGGGAGTTGACCTTTAACCTTTCTCCCAGACGGGATATCCACAAAAGTCTTTTGATTTGTTTTCACCATTATTTCTTAAGCAAATACAACTGTGGGGAAACTAGGTTTTCTTCCTCCTGCCCCTCAGAACCTAGGCACTGAGGACAGAGCCTCCCGTGATTTCTGACTCCAGCCTCTCCTTCCCCCAAAGGAGAAAATGCTCAGGCACTGATTCCAGGAATATGGAATTGTTGTTGTTGTTGTTAGGTGCCGTCGAGTCGGTATCCAACTCATAGCGACCCTCTGTACAACAGGGGAAACACTATTGTCAGTGCTTCTCTGCTGTTCATAGGGTTTTCAATGGCAGATTGATTTTTGGGAGGGGGTTGCCAGGTCCTTCTCCCAAGCCTACAACTTCTGGTGTTCCCAGGCGGTCTCCCATCCAGGTACTAACCAGGCCCGACCCTGCTTAGCTTCCAAGATCTGACGGGATCGGATGCCACAGGGCTACCACTGCAGGCATGGAATTAGTAAATATAAATAAAAGCTTAATTTTTACTATTTTATACTTTTTAAAATAAGTGTTGGTGGGGTACAGAGTAATAAGTCATTTGTTAAATCCATTAGGCAACTATTAAGTCACTTTTGTTTACACACTCATCATCTTACATATTTTACAGAACAGTATTAACTAACGAAGGAAAGAAAAAAGTAGAAATTTTAATAAGTAATGAAAATCGTATGCCATCATGGGTTACATTGCCATTGATTTTTTTCCTCCCTCCCTTTTTGTTTCATGTGTTCATTTAGTTGCATCCTATATTTTGAGATTTTCCTCTCCCTCTTCACCCAGGTACATTATTTCCCCTCCTCTTCTCTCCTTCCTCAACTTCTCTTCCCATCTGTTGGTCTCCTCCCCTGTTCTCTGATCTGCTAGTACTTTCCATTCTTAGATAGGTGTGACTGTTCATTTTTATATATCTAAATATGTATAATTATTTTTCTTTCTTTAAGTTAGATTTACCTCCCACATATAAGTGAGAACATGCGGGCTGGGGTTTGTTCGCTTAAGATGATATTCTCCATTTCTATCTATTTTGCCACAAATGACATTATTTCATTCTTTTTTATTGCTGATTAATATTCCATTGTGTATATATACTACAGTTTTAAATCCACTCCTGTTGATGAACACCTTGGTTGATTCTATGTCCTTGCAAATATGAAGAGTGCTTCATTAAATATGGAAGTGCAGGTGTCCCTGTGGTATGATGACTTATTTTCTTTTGGGTATATTCCCAGGAGTGGTATAGCTGGCTTGTATGGCAGTTCTATTCCTAGTTTTCTAGGGTACCTCCATACTTATTTCCAAAATGACTGAACTAGTTTACAGTCCCACCAGCAGTGTAAAAGGGTCCCTTTTTCTCTGCATCCTCACCAGCATTTGTTGTGATTTATTTTGTTAACGTTGGACATTCTTACTAGAGTGAGATGGAATCTCAGTGTCATTTTGATTTGCATTCCCTACTCGCTAGGGATAGTGAGCATTTTTCATGAGTCTATTGGCCATCCATATTTCTTCTTTTGAGAACTGTCTGTTCAGTTTCATTGCCCTCTTTTTATTGAGTTTGTTATTTTGGTGTTTGATTTCCGAAATTCTTTGTATATTCTAGAAATTAGTCCTCTGTCAGATGTGTAGGGTGCAAAGATTTTCTTCCATTCTGTGGGTTGTTCCTTTATTCTATTGTTTCCTTTGCTGTACAGAAGCTTTTTAGTTTTATGTAATACCATTTGTCAATTCTTGATGCCATTCTCTGGGCAATTTGAGTTTTCTTAAGGAAATGTGTGGCAATAACTATGTGTTGGAGTGTGTTCCCTATATTTTCTTCTAGTAGTTTTAAGGTTTGCAGTTTTATGTTGAGGTCTCTGACCTATTTTGAGTTGTCTCTTGTACAGATTGAGAGTTATGGGTCTATTTTCTTTCTTCTGCAAATGGATATGCAATTTTCCCAGCACCATTTTTTGAAGAAGGTATATTTTCTCCAGGGAATGTCCTTAGCCCCTTTGCCAAAGCTCAGGTGGCTGTAGTTGGTTGGGTGTATCTCTAGGTTTTCAATTCTGTTCCATTGATCTTCAGGTCTATTTTCGTGACAGTACCAGGCAGTTTTTGCTACTACTGCCCTGCAGTATAGTTTGAAGTCAGGTATTGTGACACCTCCTGCACTGTTTTGCTGCTTAGGATTGATTTGGCTATACACGGTCTTTTGTGCTTCCATAGGCATTTTAGGATTACTTTTTCTATTTCTGCAAAATATATCATTGAAATTTTGATGGGAATTGAATTAAATCTATGAATTGCTTTTGGTGGCATAACCATTTTCACAATATTAATTCTTCCAATCCATGAGCAAGGGAGGTCCTTCCATCTTCTAGTATTTTCTGCTATTTTTTTCTTTACTGTTTTGAAGTTTGCACTATCGATGTCTTTAGGGTCTTTGGTTAGATTGAGTCCTAAATATTTAATTTTTTGGTGGGCTATTGTGAATGGGACTGTTGTCTTAATTTCCTTCTTTTTGATGTAAAGGAAGGCTACTGGTTTTTGAGTGTTAATTTTGCATCCTGCTACTTTGCCAAAGGAGCTAATTAGCTTTAAGAGCTTTCTAATAGAATTTTTAGGGGCCTCTAGGTAGAAGGATCATGTCATCTATGAATAAAGATAATTTGACCTCTTCTTTCCCTATCTGTATACTTTTCTTTCTCTTGTCTGATTGCTCTGGCTAGGACTTTAATCACAATACTGAATAAGAGCAGAGACAGGAGACATCATTGTTTTGTTCCTGATCTTAAAAGAAATGGTTTCAATTTTTCCCCATTTAATATGATGTTGGCTATAGGTTTGTCATATATTGCCTTTATCATGCTCAGATAAGTTCCTTTTATGCCTAATTTCAAGACTTTTATCATGAAGTGATGCTACCCTTTGTCAATGGCTTTCTCAGCATCAACTGAGATGATCTTGTGATTTCTGTCTGCAAGTGTCTTGATATGGTAAATTACATTAATTGATTTTCATATGTTGAACCAGCCTTGCATCTATGGAATGAAGCCCACCTGATGGTAGTGTATGCTCTTTATTATGTGTTGCTGAATTTGGTTTGCCAGAAGTTTATGGAGGATTTTTGCATCAATGTTCATCAGGAAAATCAGTGTATAGTTCTCTTTCTTTGTAGAGTCCTTATCTGGTTTTGGTATCAGCATGATACTGGCTTCATAGAATGAATTTGGAAGTATACCTTCCTTTTCTCTCTCTCTCTATATATATAGAACCCAGGGCCTCACACTTGCATGCTCTCCAAGTGCTGGGCCACTGAGCTGCACCCGCAGCCCACTTTTTGACTTTTTGAGATAGGGTCTTGCTAAGTTTTGCAGACTGCCTAGAGTGGTCTCGAACTTGTAATCCTCTTGCCTTCGCCTCCTGAGTCGCTGGGATTACAGGTCCTTTTCTATTTTATGAAATAATTTGAGGAAGATAGGTATTAATTCTTCTTTGAAGGTTTGATAGAATTCAGCTGTGAACCCATCAGGACCTGAATTTTTCTTTGTGGTAAGGTTTTTTATTACTACCTCTAACTCAGAGGTTGTAATGGGTCTGTTTAATTTGCTTATGTCCCCAGGGTGTGTTTTGGTAAGTCATATGTGTTAAGGAATTTACCCATTTCTTCTGTATTTTCATTGTTTTGGAAGTTATAACATTACTTAATATTTATTCATCAAATATAGGAGCACCTAGCTTCATAAAACAAACTTTATTGGCAATAAAGGAACACATTGGTCCAGATACAATAATTATGGGAGATTTCAATATCTCATTTTCAAGAGATAGGCCATCAAATCAAAAAATCAGCAGAGAAATGATGGACTTAAACAGTACCACAGACCAACTGGACCTAACAGATGTCTACAGAATATTCTATCCATCAGATGTGGAATATACATTCTTCTCAGTACCACAGGGAACTTTTTCTAAAATAGATTATATTTTAGTCCACAAAAATGGCCTCAACAAATACAAAAATGTTGAAATCATCCCTTGTACCTTATAAGATCACAATAGAGTAAAACTAGAACTCAAAAACAAGAAAAGCTTCAGAAATGTTACAACTATATGGAGATTAAATAACATACTTCTGAATGACCAGTGGGTCATCAAAGAAACCAGAAAGGCAATTTAAAAGTCCCTGCAATCAAATGAGGATGAGAACACATCCTACCAAAAATTTTGGGATACAGCAAAAGCAGTTCTAAGAGGGAAGTTCATAGCCATGAGTGCCTTCATCAAGGTAGGGAAGGTCCAATTAAATAATTTAATGACATGCCTTAAGGCACTAGAGAGATAACAACAATCCAACCCCAAAAGGAATATACAGAAATAAATTGTTAAGGTCAAGACAGAAACTAACAAAATAGACACTTAAAGGAAAATGTAAAAAATTAACAAAACCAAGAGCTGGTTCTTTGAAAAGATCAACAAAATCGATACTCCCTTAATCAGACTCACCAAAAGAAAGAGAAAAGGCTCAGATTTTGAGAAAATCAAAGATGACAAAGGGGACATTGATGGATACCAATGAAATCCTGAACATCAGAAGCTTAATTTTTAACACAGAATATTTTAGGTCCAGCCATGCTCATGCTGAAAAGAACTATTGTATTCAAGATAGCTAAGGACAGAAATTGAATCCACCTTTGTAATTTTGTGTGTGGTCCCTAAGGAAGTACTTATTTGGCTGTTATAGTGTACACAGTCTCTATCCTGCTCCAATATCCTTTTCTAGAGAAAAATTGGGAAATAATTTTTGTCACCAAAATTTGTGTGACCTGAAGGCCACTGAGTTCCAGGTCATGTTACAAAGAACTGAACCGCATTAAAACACATGCAGTAGTAATAATGCCCTTAAGTCCCACCACACGTGCATGTAGCCATGGCAAGTTCTAGTGGCACCCCCTTCCTGTCCTTGTCACCAATAAACCTATCAGTGGCAATGTGTGGAGAAGAACTTGGAACATGCATTACCATTCTGGTGCTAAATGCTACACAGCTTTCATTCTTTTCTTTAAGCACTTTTCCAGGGTGCCCTTGAGTTTCATGACTCAATAACCTTCACTGTTGTGGCAAAATAAAGGGCTTGGTTAAATATTTTCACATGTAAACTGTCTCACATCAGAGTGGCATGCACACTACAGTATGTGTGGTTTTCTTTTCATTGTTTGCAGTTTACAGTTTAGATTTCTCTAATTATTTGCCAATTTTTTAGAAGGCCAGGCATGGGGGGATTCCAGCTCCAGGAAATGCTTCTGCCCTGCAGAGCCTGAAGTGCCAGCCAGAGCCCGGGACAGATGGCAGCAGACCAACAGGGGTGCCTGTGGCATGCTGGAAGGGGTTACATCCCGGGGCGGGGGGAGGCCACAGGCAAAATGACTGGGTGTGAGGGCTACCAGAGCAATTACTTCCAACTTCTTTGGGTAGATCTGTTCCTTACATGCAAGGGAGTAAAACTGGGTTGGGAGTGCATATGAGGGATGATGGCTGAAATCTGCTTGCTGTGACAGTCAATGTCGGCACTGGTGAAGGGTGTCCCACACAGTCAAAGGACACCACAAGAATTCCCCACCATGGAGAAGCCCTTGGATGGGAGATTAGCTAGTTCTGAGGCAGACAGACAGACTTCTGTGTGAGTCTAAGCGTGAGACACACAGAGAACTCTAAGGCCAGCCTGATACCTCCTCAGTTCACATGTTGGGGGCCAGGTCCTTATTGAGGGAATACAATAACCTCAATATACACTTCATTCCATTTATGGACCATTGTTGTTGTTAGGTGCCATCGAGCCAGTATCTGACTCACAGAGACCCTACATACAACAGGCAAAACACTATTGTCAGTGCTTCTCTGCTGTTCATAGGGTTTTCAATGGTGGATTGATTTTGGGGAGTGGGTTGCTGGGTCCGTCTCCCAAGCCTACAGCACCTATTATTCCCAGGTGGTCTCCCATCCAAGTACTAACCAGGCAGACGCTGCTTAGCTTCCGAGATCTGATGGGATCGGATGCCACAGGGCTATGGCTGCAGGTTATGGACCATTGTTGTTGTTAGGTGCCGTTGAGTCATATCCGACTCATAGCAACCCTCATAGGGTTTTCCATGGCAGATTATTTCGGGATTGCCTTGGGAGTGGGTTGCCACATCCTTCTCCCATTTTTGCAGTGCTGGGAATCGAACTTGGGACCTCAGAGACTACAGAGCCACACTCTACCAACTGAGCTAAATCCCAGCCCTTTATGGACCATAGATTCCTTTAAAATCTAAGTCAGACCACTTAACTTCTCTGCTCCAAACTGTCTCCTGGCTTCCCATCACAGGCAAAATAAGATCCTAAATCCTTGCAAAAGTTCACTAGCATTGATTCCCTCAAGAACATTCTAGCAATCTCTAGGTGTGACTTTGGTAGTCTCACAATAATTGGGGGGCTTGCATTTAGAGGGTAGAGACCCTATTGCTTGGGCAACCTGAAATGCACAGCATGTTCTAGTGTGACCCAGAAATGTCCTATGCTCCTTGTGACTTTATGGCATATGCTACACAAATGTAATGCCAATTTCCATGTTGATACAAGGGGTTTTCTCCTCGATTCCCTTAAACATTGAATTTCTAGGAATGCAGCTGGGAATGGTGTACTTTGTTTTGTTTAGAACTTTGCTAAGATGTAGTCACCATTTCAGAAATACCACATCACTAAAGCCAACCCTGATTGTGTCATTTGAGTCACCAATGTAACACATCCGCGGGCGCCATGGTGCATGCCTATCATCCCAGTGACTCGGAAAGTTGAGACAAGACGATCACAAGTTTGAGGCCAGAGGCAGCCGGTGCAACTTAGCAAGTTGTCTCAAAATAAAAAACCCGCAGCCATGTGTATTTATAGCTGCCACATTCACAGCAATTCTACATCCAGATGTAAAACATACAGCCACGCAGTTAGGGTGGCCGGCGTGGTCTCCCAGACACTGACATGCTGAAGCGCTTACGACGTTATTAGGAAGTTCTCTTCTTTTGTACTTCCTTTATCTTACAGTGAACCCGTTACAAGGGTGGCTTGTAAGTATGTGAGGAGGGAAGTTATATTTTGTATAAATTTCGCCGCAGAAGAATAAAGGGAATGTTACTATTATAAAAAGTGAGTCTTAGGTGTGGCCAGGGCTGCTTCCTTCCATCTCATCTCCTGCCACTGTCCCTCCCTCTCTCGCTCATCATCACCTCTTTGCTCCTCATTCCACATGCCCGCTCCTGCTCCCTGGCCTGTTGCATGCCCCGTGTTCCCAGACACCCACAAAGCTCCTTCCTCGCTTCCATTCCACCTCTCTGGTCCTTCTGTTTCTTTCTGTAGAATATATCATCATCTACCACTACATTTCATCTGTAACTATTTATTGACTTGTTCTGCTGCTACAATGACACTCTATGACACCCAGGACTCGCTCTTTCTTCTTCCCCAGCACCAGGAACAGTGTTTAACTCAGAAAAGGTACTTGGTAACATCTGCTGAGGAATAAAGGTAGAAACAAACACACACGCATTGAAGTCCCGTTCTACAAAAGCGCTCCGCTGCCCTGGGATCCAGCAACTTCCACCCCCACCCTGTGACCGGTGGGGCAAAATGGGCTCCTTCCTCCCGACAGCATTTTTCACGCCTTACCTTTTGCCAGGTAACACAGCATCAAAAGGCAAGAAGGCCAGAGGGTAAAGTTTTAAAACTGATTGCAATTTCAGCTCTGTGGAATGCACTCTGACAGGGGTGCTGCCTCTAGTCCTGGGGCGCCCTGCCCATCCTCTCTGCTCACTGGACAGACCCCACTGCGGCAACAGAGGTTTGATTCTGGAAGGCAGAGTCCTTCAATAAGTAGCCAACTTCTGTAGTTCCAAGCTCAATCAATGCCACTCAAAGTCAAAACCAGATGCTTTGAGATCACTAAATATGTAAATACTGGCTGCTGAAGTGTATCTATCCTAGTGTTCTCCCCCTCTCCCTCCTCCTCCTCCACTGCCTCCTTCTCCTCCCCCTCCTCCTCTTCTTATTTTCAGTGCTGGTGGTTGAACTCAGGGTCTTGCATAGGCTAGGTGAGAGTTCTACCACTTAGTTTCAGGCCCAATCTCTTTTATTGTTTTTATATTTTCATTTTATTTTTATTTATTATTATTACTATTATTATTATTATTATTGGTGGTACTCAGGGTTGAACCCAGGGCCTTGTGCTTGCATGCTCTGCAAGTGCTGGACCACTGAGCTGTACCCTCAGCCCATTTTTTTACTTTTTTTTTGACACAGGGTCTCACTAAGTTACACAGACTGCCTCTGGTCTCAAACTTGCGATCCTCCTGCCTCTGCCTCCCAAGCCGCTGGGATTACAGGCGTGCACCACTGCGCCTGTCCTTGTTTTTTATTTTGAGACAAGTTCCTAAATTGCACTGGCTGCCTCTGGCCTCGAACTTGTGATCTTCTTGTCTCAACTTTCCGAGTCACTGGGATGATAGGCATGCACCACAGCACCTGGCCTTGTTTTTGTTACTTTATCATCCCCCTGCCCCCATTGCTTCCTTGAAATGATTTTATTCAGAAATCATGACACAAAGAAATGCCACTCAAATTGAAATCCCAGTGGACATTTTTGTGGATCTTGAGAAACTGAGTCTAAGAGTCAAAGCGAGGCCCCAAAGGCCAACTACAGGCCAGACACACTTGAAAAGAAAACAACTGGGCATTGACAACGATGCTTTCCTTGGCCAACCTTGAATCAAGCTGTTCTGAGCTCTCTTTCTGAGTAGTCCCTGACCTTTGGCTTCCTTCTCTGTCCTAGAATCCAATTTGAGCACGAATTCTACTCAGTCAACTTTGTGAAAATCTCCCATCCTCATTATCTGTCCTCATCCCCTTTCCTCAATATCTTATCATCCTGGACTGCTTTCAGCAAGAATGCTGTTGAGTCTGTCTAACAAGAACCCTGGTGTTTCTTAGTAATTTTCCATCCACTGACCTGGCCCTGCTCCTTGGCTATAAGTACCCCACTTGTCCTTGGTGGCATCAGAATTAAGTCAAATCTCTCTGCTCCATTGCATGACTCCATTGCAGCAACCCATGTACCAATCACAATCAGTAGCCTCCCCTTGAACTGCCTTCCTTACCATCTTTTTTTTTTTTTTTTGGTGGCAGTACTGTTGTTTGCTGTTAGGTGCCCTCTAGTCAGTGTCTGACTCACAGCAACCCTAAGTGCAACAGGTGAAACACTATTGTCAGTGCTTCTCTGCTATTCATAGGGTTTGCAATGGCTGATTGGTTTTGGGAGTGGGTTGCCGAGTCCTTCTCCCAAGCCTACAGCACCTGGTGTTCCCAGGCAGTCTCCCATTCAAGTAATAACCAGACTGGACCCTGCTTAGCTTCTGAGATCTGATGGGATTGGACACCACAGTGGTACAGCTGCAGGCCAGGCAGTACCAGAGGGTTGAAACCAGGGCCTTGTGCATACTTTGCAAGTGCTCTACCACAAAGCTGCAACCCCATTTTTAAAAATTTTAATTTTAATTTAAAATGTAAGCATTCTATACTTGTGATTGGTACATGGGTCACTGCAATGGAGTCTTGCAATGGAGCAGAGAGATTTGACTTAATTCTGATGCCACCAAGGACAAGTGGGGACTTATAGCCAAGGAGCAGGGCCAGGTCAGTGGATGGAAAATTACTAAGAAACACCAGGGTTCTTGTTAGACAGACTCAACAGCATTCTTGCTGAAAGCAGTCCAGGATGATAAGATATTGAGGAAAGGGGATGAGGACAGATAATGAGGATGGGAGATTTTCACGAAGTTGACTGAGTAGAATTCGTGCTCAAATTGGATTCTAGAAGGACAGAGAAGGAAGCCAAAGGTCAGGGACTAGTCAGAAAGAGAGCTCAGAACAGCTTGATCCAAGAGTCTAAGGTATGCTGGCTGTGCCTGGCCTCCAATTCGTGATCCCGTTGCCTCCTCCCCCCGAGGCACTGGGATTATAGGCCTGCAGCACTGGACCTGGCTGCCTTGCCATCTTTAATATCTGCCATGACAATTTTTCTTTAACAATATTAAGACATTATAAAGCTGAAAGATGTTTTCCCACAAGAAATATGGCTGAGTGGACTGGCTATGCAAATGCAAAGCAGGAAACCTGACTCCCTCCCCCAGTTCAAAGGATTCACATAGCTCAATTCCAGGTGCAGTAAGTAGATATAAACATGAAAGGCAAATGATACAACTTTTAGAAGTTAACATAAGAGAAAATCTTCATGACCCTAGGGTAAGAAACATTTCCAAACAAGAGACAACAAGCACTATCCAAAAGAGAAATAAATCACCCTATATTCAGATTACATCTTTTTTATCAGAAAGTTCCTCTTAAAGGAGTAAAAGGCAAGTTACAGATGGGGAGAAAATATTTGCAGCATATACAACTAATGAAGAGTTTATAGCCAGAAACTGTAAAGAACTCCTACAAATCCATAAAGAAAAAGACAATGCAGTTAGAAAATGTGGAAGAGATGTAAATAGGCATTATCATAAAAGAGGATAACCAATAAACATATGAAAAATTATTGGTATCAGCAATTTGTAATCAGAGAAAAGCAAATTAAACCCACAATGTGATACTAATATGAACATACCAGAATGGCTAAAATGACTAACAATTCTAAATCTGGAGGATATGCAAAAGAACAGGAACTCTCACATACTGCTGGTGAGAGTGTAAATTAACAACATCATTTGAGAAAACTGTCTGGCATTACATCTACAACAATTTCACTCCTTGGCATGCACCCAACATAGGTGGTGGTGGTGGTTGTTTGGTGCCATGGAATCAGTGTCCGACTCATAGTGACCGTATGTATAGTAGGTGAAACAGTATTGTTAGTGCTTCTCTGCTATTCATAGGATTTTCAATGGCTGATTGTTTGTTTCTTGGGAGTGGGTTGCTAGGTTCTGCCCCCAAGCCTACAGCACCTGGTGTTCCCAGGCAGTCTCCCACCCAAGGCCTGACCCTGCTTAGCTTCCAAGATCTGATGGGATCAGATGCCACAGTGGTACTGCTGCAAGTACCCAAGATAGGTATGGGTGTAATAATGTTCTCAGCAGCATTATATATGACAGCTAAAACAACAGCATGAATACAGTGAGTAAAATGTTACAGTAGAATTCAACAGGGAAAACGAAAAAATTTAGCCTCACTAAATCTTATAAACTTAATTAGGAGCAAAAGAAACCAAACCCTCAAAATATACATAGTCTCATTTCATCTGTATAAAGTTAAACCATAAGTATAATCAATTTATATCATTTAGGGATAGTAATTGTTTGATCTTGAATAAGTTGTTTAAACTCTCAAAGCTTCATTTTTCACCTGTATTAAATTGAGGTGATAATGTCCACCTGTCAGCACTATAGAATGGATAAATGTTCCATATTTAAAGCACTTCACAGAATATCTGGCATACTGTAAGGCTCAAGAAATGGTAGCATTTATAAATCACGTATTTGGCAGGGTCCTGATATCTAGAGCATATAAAGACCTCCTACAACTCAACAACAGCAACAAAGCTATCTGACTTCAAAATGAGCAAAAACATGATTAATTAGTTCTTTAAAAATGATAAACAAGTGGACAGTAAGCATATAAAAAGACAATACCAGTCATCACAGTTGTTGGATGCCACTGAGTCACCTCCAACTCAGCAACCCTATGTACAACAGAACAAAACACTACCCAGCACAGTGCCATGCCCAAGATCTTTTTACGTTTGAGCCCATTGTTGTAGCCACTATGTTCCTTCCTGCTTTGAGTCATGCCACATCAGCGAAAGGAGATTCCAGGGGCTCTATTCCATTTCCATCATTAAGGTCAACTTTACTCTGAGGATCAACTCTTCCCCAGTCATATTTTGAATGCCTTCCAACCTAGGGGCTCATTTTCTGGCACTATATTTGACAGAGCTTCTCTGTCATTCATAGGGGTTTCAATGGCTAATTGTTCTGGGAGTGGGTGGCCAGGTCCTTCTCCCTAGTGTGTCTTAGTCTAGAAGCTCTGCTGAAACCTGTCCACCATGGATGGCCTTGCTGGTATGTGGGATACTGGTGGCACAGCCTTCAGCATCACAGCAACACGCAAGCCCCCACAGCATCACAAGCTGAGAGACACGTGGGGCCCTCATCACTAGGGAAATGCAAAGCCAAACCATACCCAGGTACCACTTCACACCCATGAGGATGACTATTATCAAAAACCACAAAATAACCAGGATTGGTAAGGAAGTAGAGAAACCGAAACTCTTGTGCACTGCTGGTGGGAATGTAAAATGGTGACGCTGCTATGGAAACCATAAGGTGGTTCCTCAAAAAATTAAAAATAAGATTATCATATGATCCAGACCCTCCACTTCTGGATATATAATCAAAAGAATTGAAAGCAAGGACTCAAAGATATTTTGTATATTCATGGTAGCATTATTCACAATAACCAAAAGATGAAAGCAACTCATGAGTCCACAGACAAATGAACAGACAAACAATTAGTGGTGTATACATAAAATGGAGTATTATTCAGCCTTCAAAAGAAAAGAAATTCTGACAAATGCCACAACATGGATGAGCCTTGAAGATGTTATTCTAAGTGAAACAAGCCAGTGGCAAGTGAGATTCTACTTATAGAAAGTACCTTGTTGTTGTTGTTGTTGTCCGACTCATAGCGACCCTTATAGGGTTTTCAACAGCTGATTGATTCAGGATTGCCTTGGGAGCAGGTTGCCACATCCTTCTCCCATTTCTGTGGTGCTGGGAATCGCACTTGGGACCTCAGAGACTGCAGAGCAGCGCTGTACCAACTGAGCTAAGTCCCAGCCTCTAGAAAGTACCTAGTGTACTCAAATTCAGGCACAGATACCAGAATGGTGGTTGCCAGGGCCTTGATGCAGTGGGGAATGGGAAATTAGTGTTGAATTGTTTAATGGGTACTGAGTTTTTGTTTGGAAAGATGAAAAAATCTATAGATGGATGGTGGTGAGAGATGCAAAATACTGCAAAGGTACTTAATGCCACTGACTGAACTATACACAGAAAATGGTTAACATGGGAAGTTTTATGTTACATATATCTTACCACAATTTTAAAAAGACTCTAAAAGCGGTAGCAAGTGTTATAGTAAGGCACCTCTACAAACCAAACAAGCAAATGTTAACATGTTCAGAACACAGAGAAGACAGCATGTCTACTCTAGGTTGGTAATTTGTTTGGATGGTTGCAGTTTAACATTATAATTACTATTACTATTTTACTATTCAATATTCCATTAACAAGTTCCCTAAATTATTTCATCTCTGTACATAAATATCAGCAGGAATTTCTTATGGTAAAGACTACACTAAACTCCATAGCAGTAACCAGTATTATCAAACTCACTAAGCAGTCGATTTACAGTTTGACTATAGTCCATAGTCTTTATTACAAAAGTTGACTTTAATGCTGATTAGAGAAATTAAAGATTATAGTTAATTAAAAGGACATTAATATTATCTGACTCAATCACTCATTTCAGTCAGGACTGTTATCTCAAGTTCTTGACATGTATAATTAAGAAAGTTAAGCTACAGGTCACCCTTTGATGATGTTTAAATTGCAATTCTGATTATCTCTAAACTGTAGTTCCAATCTGTGTGTTGCAACTAGTAGTTATCTCTCTCATTTGTGAAAGGATTAGAACTTACTCCTACAGTTTATCAGAATCTCTGCCCAGTTTCAAAAACTTATAATTGTGCACACAATAGCCTACAGAGGTGTTGAAATTGGTCTGTCCGAACACCCAGGTGAGCCCGTCATTTAAGCAGTGAAGAAAGTTGGCTTCATTCCTTTTTCTTTTTTCCCTTTGAATGGAAGGCCAACTTGTAAAGCATGTTAGTGGAATGGACATTTTATTTTCAAGGTTAGTTTTAACATACATATAAATAATATTTTGGGAGAAGGACCTGGCAACCCACTCCCAAAACCAATCTGCCATTGAAAACCCTATGAATAGCAGAGAAGCACTGACATTAGTGTTCCGTCTGTTGTACACAGGGTCACTATGAGTCGGACATCGACTCGATGGCACCTAACAACAAACAGCAAATAATACTTCAAATGTTATTACGGATTTTACTTACCTTGAGACACCACTCAGTATTATATATCCTTTCCATAATCTACTTATGATTTCTATGAAAGGCACTGAATCTTTGTAATCATCCAAAGTGAGATCGTGAATGTCCAAACATAGGCCTTTGCTCACAGAAAATGCCTAATAAACAGTACAAAAAATATAATAGCAGGAGTCAAACATGCATGGTCCATGTAAGTGAAATTTACTATCACATTTTAGCTGAACAGATTTTAGAACACTTGGTGGTTGCATTGCATTTTGTAATTTACTGAACAAGACCCGTTCAAAAATTCTGAAACTCAATTCCCAGGCGTTTGGCTTTTGTTCCTGGGATTTCCACTGCTTTAGAGAATCCAGCTTTAATGGCTCCTTTCTCAGAAATCCTCTGTTGGTTCTGAGAAGTACTTTTAGTGAAGGCTCCACTTAA
The DNA here is from genome assembly GCA_007922755.1 of Pedetes capensis. NCBI lineage: Eukaryota > Metazoa > Chordata > Mammalia > Rodentia > Pedetidae > Pedetes > Pedetes capensis. The sequence continues at coordinate 408,097 of VMDO01000031.1, forward strand.
CATCATTTTGCAATTAATGAAACTTTCAAGACATATTTCCCTCAATGCTTTTTAAAAATTTTGAGCTATTTTTTTCTTGTCTATTGGTAATTGGGAGCAGAAAAATACTCCTATTAGGAACTAAAGGCAATAAATTTGTTGTTATTGTTGTTAGGTGCTGGAGAGTCAAGTCCGACTCACAGTGGCCCTCACAGGGTTTTCAATGGCTGAGTGTTTCCAGATTGCTTCGGGAGTGGATCGCCACGTCTTACTCCTGTTTTTGCAGTACTGGGGATCGAACCTGGGTCCTCAGAGAGGGCAGAGCAGCACTCTACCAATTGAGCTAAACCCCAAGCAACAAAGGTGCCAAATGCCAAAACAAATGTCATTTGCAGAGTCCTGAAAAGACCATCTTTCAGAATTAAAGACATACTATGTCACCTCTAAGGGTCATTAGCTAGCAAATGGATCACTTTCTGATTTCAGTAAATGTCCATCTATAGTGGAGCTTTGAGTTTTTAATCTTCTTTGACAAAATGCTTAACCTTTTCTGTTCCGGGAGATAAGATTCTTTCCTGCCTGTGAAACTCTATCAGTCTGGTAATAAAACAAACAATCAATTTAGATGCTTGTTTTTTTAACCGAAAACTATTTGCGTGGTTAACCAAGTACAAATGTACTATGTCTGCTCTTTTTCTTTTAAAGTTTTAAACAAATAATCACTTAACACCATCAGCCTGGGACAATCCTCTGCTTATGAGCCAGGATCCATGGCTTAGAATGGTGCAGCTTGTGGAGATGTGTCCTATCTCCAAATTACTTCTCACTGTATGGTGAAAAACAGGTTAAATCACTTTCCCATGCCCGATCCCAGAATTTTCAGTTCAATTACATTCCTCCTAGGTCACGGGGCATCTTTGGCAATGGATAAAACCTAAGGTGTGATTCAGAGGAAGCAAAGATGCATTCAGGAGTGAGAATTAAGTACTCTCAGAAGATTCTTTATACTTCCTAATGGTAGGTGGATCAAGAGCATTTTTTCAAATGAACATGGCATTTGTTTTCTTTTCCAGTGGATACTCTGACTTCAGTCTGTACGGCCACAGCAAACAAGCCTTATTTCTCTGGGCAACCAGAATCCAGTGTAGCCACCCCGTGACGCGTCAACACAAGGGTACCAATATGCCAGCGACTGGCTCTGATGAACGTGGTGTTGGCAGTTATGGCCTGGGGAAGCTTCTGGGGAACTTCAAAAACATACTGATTTCTGGGGCATCCCTTCTCCAAATAGCCTCATTAAATCGGTCCGGGCACTGGGATCGATAACCATTGTTGGGTGAACTTAATGGAGACACTGTGAGGTAGAAGAATGGAGAAAGGGCAGCGATGGATCACAGGATTGGCCACCCTGAGTTGCATCAAGTATGGACAGATGTCCTGAGGGTCACAACAAAGTGGGCTTTGGCTGGGTGAGCCCTGGCCCCACCTGCTTCAGTGCAAAGGGTTCAGGATGCCCATACCCCATACAGCCTCTGCAACACATCTGCAGCAGTACTTAAGTGTTCCCAGGGCTCAATAGGGGGTGTTAAATAAGTTCATTCTTTGGAATTTTAAGTTTGAAAAAAAACAAACAAAGAAACAAAAAACATTCAATCCATGGCTGAAGTGCAAAAAATTCCAAAATGGAGAACTCTGTGCCTCACTAGTAACTGGATTATCTTACTTTAAAATGGCAAGAGACCATAGTGAGTACATTTTTGGTGGCAGTGTACTGGCGGGAGGCTGCTGGGTTTTACTGGCAACTGCTCTCCCTCCAGGCCTACCAGGCTCTGGATCCAGATGCTGAGAACCTGGAAGGACCAGGGGCTGGCTCCCACCTGGCTCCCCTCCAGCAGATATAGATGCCAGGGGAAAAAGGAAAGAGGAGTCGGTATGGAAGGCCTCAGACTTGCTGCAGAACTTCCACAGGGACAGAGGTCCCCTACCTGGGACTCCTGCCCAGAGCTGTCCACCTGCGGCTGCGGGAAGGACAGGGGAGGATGGACGCAGCAGCAGGGAAGAAGGGAGCTGGAACAAGGGTTCTACTGAAGAGGAAAAATAAAGATCACTGGGGGGACTTGTTGTTCCTCCAGTAGCCGTGTCCTCAGCCCGGCTGTGAGGGACAAGTGGGGGCTGCTCCCTGCTGAGGCCCATCACCGTGGAGAAGGGGCGGGGGAAATCAAGGTCAGGGCAGGCTCTGTCCTTGTTGCTTCTCTGCTGACCTCCGCACTATGCGGCAGGGGCTGGAAGCGCCCTCCGGGTTCTCCTGACATCTCCCCAAGGATGCATGGCTTTCATTAGTGCTGCACCCAGGGGAGGAGGACGGCAGGGGGAGCAGACGCAGCCCCCCCACAGCTTGCGAAAGGGGAACATATGCAAAGACAAGATGGGGAATGGCTGCTGAGATCCTGGTAGGAGGCGAGCTCTCAAGACGTGTGTGGGCCATGGAGAGCATATGGCACCCCGAGGCCCGGCTCTCACCCGGGAATGGAGCCCGAGTGTGAGTCTCCCAAGCGGCCCATCTGCCCTCACCTTGGAGCGGAGAGCTGCTTCCACAAAGGGGCTGCAAGTTCACAAGCAGGACATATGTGTTTGGGGGGGACGGGCTCTGCATCTCCGCATGGGTGGGGAAGGTACTGGAAGCACATCTCACCCGACTTGTTTAGCAGGCACGCCTTTGCTTGCCGGCCTTCTGCTGGGTACTTAAATGTGGTGGCAATGAGGGAGTGGGGCAGCGATCTGCACTTCTCTACCTAAGGACGGGGCAGACCCCCTCACCCTCTGTACCAGTGGCCTACTAGGCTTCCCATGCCCTCACCTCTCGTGGACCTATCTGGACTGGCATAATTGGGGGCACACAGAAGTGTTACCTGAGGAATTTCGGGCTGGGGTTTAGCTCAGTTAGTGGAGTACTGCTCTGCCCTCTCTGAGGCCCTGGGTTCCATCCCCAGCACCGCAAAAAATGGGAGAAGGACATGGCAGCCCACTCCAGAAACAATCCTGAAACAATCAGCCATTGAAAACCCTGTGAGGGTCATTATAAGTTGAACCCGACTCGACAACACCTAACAATAACAACAAGGAGTTCTGTGCACAGGACAGCTGTTTGGAAACTCGGCCTCATATAAAAGCTGCATGCGGCTTGTATATATAGACATGAGCGCGACGTAAAAGAAATGACTCCAAGTGCCCTTCACTGTTCTCAAACTTGCTGTGCTCATTTAGGAGTTAATTTCATTTCATCAAATGTGGATTGGGCACCTTTTATCCCATTCAGGGGAGACTAGCGACACATGAGTAATGACATCACACAATCTATTCCACTTTACATAAACACAGAAAGAACACAGACAAAGAACAGGTTGATGCTGACTGAAGGGGAGACGACTGTGGCTGGAACATGAGATCAGGTCAGCGGGAGGAGTGGGGAGCCGGAAGTGAAGAGGATGGAGCAGCAGTGGGAGGTAAGACGGGGTGCCAGCCCTGAAGTCCAGCCCAGGACAGCCCCAAAATCTAAGAGTTAGGACTTGGGGTGGTCACCATTTCCTTAGTTCCCAAACTCCACTAGGCAGGATGCCAGCTTGGCACCTCATGGAACCCCATGGAGAAGACATCGCCACCCCCACTGTAGGTCCAGATTTCCTGGCTTCCTTCTCAACATGAAGACTCACTAAAGACACCCCGTACAGCAAAGCTCTCTGCTGCTATTTCCTGAGGCCACTGAGGAGGGACCAGGGGCACATTCCTCAGCACCCCCGCCTCCGCAACATCTTCTGCAGACATCTCTCCCTCCCTTTCTTCTTTCCCTCCTAACTCCCTTCCTGCATACCTTTTCCTCATAATAGCTGCAGGCCACCACTTCTTACTTACAGAGTAGCACTTACAGCTACTCTGGTCTCCCCATGGTCCCCTGTTAGCAAGGGAAGTGTCTTCCCCAGGAACTAACCTCCTTAGAAAGTACTAGAATTCTTCATGCTCATAATTTTATACTCTTGCTGGGTCATATACTGACAAGGAAACTAAAGCTCAGAGGAGGAACATAGGCCTGAGGCCTCCCACAGAGCTGCGCTTTAGGAGGACACGATGGTGCTGACACAGAGGATGGACAGACTGGGAGGAGGTGCTCCAGGAGGGAAGGGCCAGTTCATGACACGTGGGAAAACGCAAAACGCCACCCATCGATGGAGAAGAGATCAGTAGTTGCCAGGGACTAAGGATAGGCCAGGTTTGTGACAAAGGAGCAGTAGGAGGGACTAGTTTTGGGGTGAGGGACCTGTTTTATATCCTGATTATGGTGGTGGCTATTTCTCTATGCACCTCTCAAAACCCCAACTCTATGTGGGGTGCATGCCTCCCGCTCCGGCCTGGAGGTTCGGACGGGCGGCGCCGCCATGCACACAGATACTAAACACAATTCACTTGGGACCCTGGGGTGAGGGGCGCAGACTCCCGCGGCCCTTGGGACGCTGGGGGAGGTGGGAGAAAGGAAAACTCACACAACTATACACAAAAATGGTGACTTTAACTGTATATAAACTTCAAGAGAAACTTGAAAAAAGGCCAGGGCGCCCAGCTGGGAGGTAACAGAATAGTAAGGAAGTAATGAGAGGCTGAGTTAGAGCTGCAGCAGAATAATCAGGACTGCAGGCGAAAGTGACTTCAGATGTGGTATTCACGTAGGTAGAGGCAGAGGTGGAGAAGGGCAGACCCAGAGATCCTCAGGGTGGGAGAGGACCCTAAGGTCCACCCAGGACAGCCCCATCTCAGAGGGAGAAAACTGAGTTGAAGACGGTTTAAGGACTTCACCTTTGCCTGTGCAGACAGTGACATAATTGGCAGGCCAGAGCAGACACAGAAGAGCAGGCTCAGGGAGGAAGTTGGTGAGTTCACTTTTGGATATTTTGAATCTGGAACATTGATGTCACCAAGATTTCTTTTTTTAGTTTTCAGGAATTTGAAAACAAAATGGTTGGGTTTTGGCATCGAAAGCAGTATCTTTCCACAAACATGGCTGCACTGTAGCTACAATAAAAAAGAACTTGTGACCATAAATTCCTACGTGAAGATGACACATTCGATTACTCTGAGCTGTACTGGTTTGTAACTAAGAGTCATTCAAAATCACAAAGAGGAAATGATATGATTTTAGGCACATTCTCCATTAATGCACTTGCCATCAATTCTACCATATTTTCATGTACCCACACACAAAAAACTTTTTCTTCATTATCAATAATAATATATTATTTTCCATTCTTATAAATACCAGGGTGTAACCCACTGTTTTTTGTTTTTGTTTTATAATGAGGTAAGTAACCCAGGGAAGATGGGCATTGCCTTATTGGTAGTTAGTGAAAGTTTCCAACAGATGTTGCATATAGCATTGAAATCTTGTCAGTATTTCAGAGCAATTTGGAAAATTATTTTGTTGAGTAGTCAGAAATGTAAAATCATTTTTTCATTCTTTTTTTTCTTCAATATTGTGGGGGCAGATAGAACCCTGGCCCTTGCACATACTTTTTGTAAGAGCTCTACCACTGAGCCGCACCCCCTGCCCCTCTTTTATTTTTTATCTTGAGACAGGGTCTCACTAAGTTACACAGACTGCTTCTTGTCTTGAACCTGTGATCCTCCTGCTTCTGCTTCCCAAGTTACTGGGATCACAGGTATGAGCCACTGAGCCTGGCTAAAGTTGTTTTCAACATCCCCAAAGCCACTTGGATATGCGACTAATTTAATGAACTGCACCTCAACATTTCAACCTACCAAGAAGAAAGGTTAATCACAGAATAATAAACTATAAAGCTAAGAAGATTTAAAATAACTACCTATTGTTTCTCCAAGCACTGAATAAGGTGAGTGGAAAAATGGGAGGTCTTATGAAGACATAGGAATGTGTACAACTTTAATCAGGGCTTGTTTTGCAAACTGATGAATTCACATGCCTAGCACATGGCCTGACACAGGTAGGCTTTCCATACAGGATTGCTGCACAACTGAATGAAGGTGGGAGAGGAGTGAACAAATGAACCTAAAGTGAGAGATAGCAAAGCCACTGTATTTCATCCATTCGCCAAATGCCACAGAGCGCTTATGAGGTTTTTCGGGCATGGTGAGGGACAGATAAATGCAGAAGACACATCCGTGGGCCTCGACGCTTTCAAACCTAGAAGAAAGAAAAGCATAGCAACCATTTACGTATCAAAGCAATACCAGAGAGCGTGTGGCCAAACTTGGCAGGGTGGCATGAAACGTTTGGAAAAGAAGAAAAGATTTACAGGACAGTGGGGTCGCGCTCATGCTTTAGAAAGTAAAACCAGATCTGAGTTGTAAGGGGTAAAGAGATTCAGAAAATTCGGATCGAAGCAGAGCACATTTGGCTGTAAAATGAGCAGGAAGAAGATCTCAAGACCAGAGCAGATGGGACAGGTTTCAAAGAACATGGCTTTCCTCCTTGGAGAGCAGGGAATGACGCGGAACCTACTTCCCATGGATGAGATCAAAGGCCGGAGCGGAGCTTGAGCAGCAGACTAAACGGAATGACCTTGTAGGTGAGCAGGGTCTTTTTCCTTTTTAACCAGGGATGAATTTTAACCAAATCTGCTAAAACCATAAGATAAAATAGAGCAAAGAGAAACGGAAGGTTACTGAAATCATTGATGCATTAAGAAGGGTAGTGGCACCAAGACGGTGAGGAAGGACTGGGTGGCAGAGAGGTATTGAGGGGCACCCATAGGGCCTTGCGACACCCAGCTGGACAAAAGCCTAAAAACACATCCCAGTTTTGAGCCTGGGTGATCAGGATAATTCTGGTGAAGTAAAGAGAAACCAGTGAGTCTGAGGAAAGTTTTGAAGGGATGATGATGAGTTTAATCCTGAGCTAAATATTTTGATTACATGTTTAATTTGAGCTGCCAACAAGAAACCCAGATAGAACGGGTCATCAAGAATTAGTATATAAGCAAGACTAGAAATTGTGGAAATACCCATTTGGGACTTGGCTGCACTCAGGGGACACTGTAGCTGTGGTGACAGAGAAGGTCACTCACAAGAGACTTAGAAAAAATGGGGGAGGGAGTGATGAGTCAAGATAAACAGTATTTAAGGACTTCCAAGCCATTGACTCAAAGTTTATACAAAAATGGAAATGAAGAGCCAGGTGCTATGGCACTTGCTTATAATCCCAGCCACTCAGGAAGCTGAGGCAAGAGGATCTCAAGTTCAGGGCCAGAAGCAGCCTAGAACACAAAACTAGGGGGGGAAAAAAGAGGGGGCTGGGAGTACAGTTCAGGGTGTAACATTTGTGTGAGGCTCTGAATTCCACCTCCAGCACTGGAAGAAGAAATATATGTATATATATATATGTATATATATATATATACATATATATATATATATGTATATGTATATATATATATATACATGGGCTGGGATTTAGCTCAGTTGGTAGAACACTGAGCTGCAGTGTTCTACATATATATATATATATATATATATATATATATATATATATATATATATATATATATATATATATATATATATATATATATATATATATATATATATATATATGGAGAGAGAGAGAGAGAGAGAGAGGGGGGAAGGAAGGAAGGAAAAGAAAAAAAAAAGTTGAGTTTTGTTCCCACATCTTTCCACAGCAAAAGAGATTTCCTAGAACTGAAATTTAACTTGAGGTAAAGAAAACACCTCAACACTTCATTCACAGTAAGGGCAGTGGCAGCGATGCTGTCTGACAAATGAAGGACAAATTCCGCGTGGGGACTTTCACTTGCGAGAGACACTGTGGGGGAAGAAGGGAGACAGAGCCCTCCTCTGCACAGCTTTCCTTTCCAGGGCCGAGTTCATGCTTCACTCAGCAGGCATAAACAAGGCAGGGCTCTGAGAAGTGCTTCTACTGGGCAGAAGGCATGGAGAAGAGTAACCTAATTCATTTAACCTGCGGGCCCCACAGATACAAAAACAAGAGGAGCTACCAGGGCTGTGTAGGCAGAATGTTTCCTCCTCCTCCGCTCATCCCACCTGGCTCTTTCCCAGCTCATTTTCACCAAGGTTCAAGAGCCCTGAGATGGAGATAAGCCCCTCAACATCTGCAAACGCCTCCTCCACACCAGTGATCGCTCAACGCTGAGCCTTCCCACCTTCGCGTGGAACAAAAGCTTCGCTTCTCCTCTCCACTCACGGCGCCCACAGCTGTTTTCCACGAACAGAAAGAACACAGCCAGCCCTCCTGGCTCTTTGAAGGTACACCATCCTTTTCCTGTGGCCTAATTTAGCTGCAGATTGAAAAGTGCAAAAAAAGCAAAAATGGATAAGGCTTTCACAAGGGTTACTTCGCAAGAGGAAGCTGATTTCCTTCCAATATCAAATTCTTGAGGTGTGCGTGCTTTGTTTTCTTTCTTCTATATTTAGTGGAAGAATTTTCAAGTGGTTCCCAAAATGGATTATTCTTTCGAATAAGGAGATTGAAATTCATAGTTACAAAAAAAACTTCAAACAAAAACAACAACAAAACCAAACACCACAAACAGATGAAAAAAAAGAAGAAAAACCCCAGTACATTTTTCAAATAGTTATTAGCACTCTTCTTACCAAAAGTTCCCAAGATTCCCAATCTACTGTACGCGAGAACCTTCCCTAATTGGCTATGTGGCCCTTTGCTCACATGTGGCCTTTTCACTTTTCAACAGACCATCAAGAGCCCTGGAAAAGAGCCCTCAGGAAGCATCCACTGGTCCACAGCCCTGCCCTCGGGGATGGTGGATAGAAAGTTAAGCAAACCAAGCTCCCATCCTGTGGGAGTTTGCAATTTAAACCAAGAAGCACTAATCCTACCTGCAAAGCTTCCCCCAGAGCACACTCAGGAGGGCCCAGGTAAAGCAAATGGCCTTGAATTACTTAGCCCCGTTGGAACTACTTTGGTCACACCATCAAACAAGGCCCTGGAGTACTCACGAGTATTCTTTTATTTTTTTTTCTCAGTAGAATGAAAATATTTGCTGAAAGCAGGTTTTAGACACATTCCTTTCTCACACCAGAAGAATGTCAGACAACCGTACCAAGGTGCAGCACGGAACGCGGTCTCTTCTTTCTATGCATGAATGCCTAGAAGATGGCTTGGGCAAACAGAAGAACTGCGTGGAAAGGAAGTTCCCTTAGAGTCCACGAAGGCCACGGAGCACTTTGCGGCAGAGCTGGCCTCATGGGAGAGCTCTCTGACAGGAGAAAGAGCCGGCGACGTGGATCGACCTTGAGGGTGGCAATGAAGTAAGTGGGGCGAGACCTAGCAGACCACAAAGGAGACCATCTAGGGAGCTTCCAGTGAGGTGTTTATACTGCCACAGAGGCCTACGCAGGACTTCCCTGGCTTTCAAAACATACTGGAAAGACTCATGATAGCCCCCCTCCCCAACTCCACCAATCACACCCAAGCTTTAAGAAGACGAGTATGTTCAGGATTGGGCCTACAGGCGCCTGCTTGCTTGGGTCCATCTTGTTTTACCCTGATATCCCAGTATATAATAACTGTTGTTGTTGTTAGGTACTGTAGAGTCGGTATCCAACTCCTAGCAACCCTCATAAGGTTTTCAATGGCGGACTGTTTTTTGGGATTGCCTTGGGAGTGGATTGCCAGGTCCTTCTCCCATTTTTAGGGTGCTGGGAATTGAACTCGGGACCTCAGACACTGCAGCTCAGTGTTCTACCAACTGAGCTAAATCCCAGCCCATATAATAACTATTAACACCTTTCTTCCCTCTCCCAAGTATCCCGCTTTGGGCAATAAATTATATGGTCATCCTAGCTACGAGGGCATGACAATCTAGTAAGATGGAAATCAAAACAAAATCCTTTCAGAAAAGCTTCCCTTTGGACTTGTGCCACACGTTCATAAATATTCCAGACCTTATACATTGCACTTACACATACAATTTGAGGTGGGGGGGTTGCATTCTGATAATAAAGAGCAAGGGGAGGGGCAGTCCTACACACAGGAGGAAGAGTGAGTGCGTGAGACCAGCCAGGTGCTCAGCAAATGGACAGCAACCGAGGCAGTCCTTGAAAGAAGGTGGTGAAGGAACCACTTGCGCTAATACCTTGCATAAACGGGTTTTGGGCTGAAGATCCATCACTGAGGAAGGGCTTAAAAGTTCTCCTTGTGTCTGTGGGCACAACAGGTATGGGGGTGTCAGGAAAGGTGTCTGCTGCAGAAAACTCACCAAGTGAGGTGCCCTCAAATACCAGGTGTTAGGAAAGAAGCCCAGAGACTACTGGATGCAGAAGGCCAAGGGGCCCAAACGCAGAAGGCTTTTAGGGTCTGGCCACTGTTCCTCCTGTTGCAGGTAACAAGTTATCTTAGCATCTCATGCCGTGATCTGGTGGTCCTGGTCCCTCGCCTTGGTCGGAGCGTGAGCTCTGACGGGGCCAGTTCAAAGCCAGCCTAGCCAAAGCCTCATGTCACGTGTAAGATGTGCACCAAGCTGGCCCCGGCCCTGCCTGGACTCTGCCTGCACCCAGCATTCACTGCCCCAAGAAAGCAGGGACTGGGAAATGAGGTTTCATAAAATGAAGTCAAAATACGCTTCCAGCCCCACGGTACTGCCCAGAAAGAAATTCTCTCTGACCCACCGAGCATTTCAAACCAAAACATACCCAAAACCTGAACATTCGCAGCGCTTGTACTTCTCTTTTTTGGGGTTATAAAGAGAGGGTGGGGTGCTATACAGAACAACAGCATAGGAAAATCCCCCAAACACAGGCTGACACCTGCTATATCTATCCTCCCAGCCAAGTCAAATGGTCACATACAGGTCTTTCGGGAAATACTCTCCCCAGGTGCACAGAGACGGAGGGAATGACCAGCTGGAAAATGTGTATGGCAGGGTGGGATACACAGGAGCAGGGTTTGTAAAGGGGGTACATTCCTGGAAGGAGGGACAAGAGGCTCCAAGGAAAGGCAGCGCAGAGTCCAGAGGACCCCAGACATGTGGGATACTCACGAGTGTGTCTCTGTTCAGGGGCTGAGAAAGGAAAGTACATATAGAAGGGCCATAACCAGTTTTTCTCCAACACAAAAGGAAATGGGATCGAAACGTAGCAGGCGACTTGCAAAATCGGAAGATTTCAAAATGGAAATGCTTAGATTATGTCAACTTACGGAAGCTCTTCCTCGCCCTCCTTCTGATCTCTATAGGTACCAACGTGAAGCAGTTCATCTCTAGATGTTTTGAACGTGCTAGCCGGCTACCCCAGGGCTTCACTTCCACACTTCTCTCTCCCCTCAAATCCAGCTTCGCCTGGCCTTCTGATACACTGTGCCTAGAGCTGCCTGAGCAAAAGCCTGTCATTCTTAAAACATGAGGAAAATAATTCAGCGCCTTTTTTTTTTGTGATCACAGAGAATGCAATTAATACTTTGGCTGCCTTGGTATGTAGACCAAACCTTCTGCCACAGTGTTTTGCGGTGCTGTTGTCTAGGGCGGCTCTGCCAATCTTTTCATTCCAACAGAAACCATGCCAGGCTTCTCAGTGCTAAGCAAAGTATAATGAGGCGGAAGAGGTTCCTGGAACCCTCAGCGAGGGAAGGCGCTCCTGCGACAGTTCTCGCAAAACACAAAGCCACCCCAAGATCCAAGGGCTTTTGTCTCCCTGTACTTAGGAAAAGCAATTAAAGTATTGTCTTTAGAAAGAAAAGGTAGTTAAACTCTTCTGCCATTCATCTATGGCCTGGAAACTTTTCTAATCCATAGGAAGTATAAGGCAAAGGAAATAGCTTCAGACAAAGAACAAGCTGTGATTTACTAAAGCATATGATCAGTGTGGGGGAATTACTACTTGTAGCACCAGACTCTGAAGATATGTGGTAAGAAATAATTAGGACTCGCAGAAAGTATGGGGATAAAGAGAATAGAGAAAACCCAGAAAGGCAAGTAGGGAAACATGTTTTTAGACCTCATCCCACAATCTGTATATTTTGGCCACGGCTCTAAGGTAATCCTAGACGCTATCCTTGTTCAGCCGGGGCCAGGTGAACAGTGCAGGTCAATAACCGTATTTACTGTGGATCTCAGTGCCCTGGAAAAGGAAAGGCAGTAAGAGCTAAAGCTTTCTACTGTCCGTGATAGTTTATTAATACTGTTCTTGCCGGGTGCAGTGGCACACGGCTGTAATCCCAGGGACTTGGGAGGCAGAGGCAGGAGGATCACAGGTTCAAGGCCAGAGGCAGCCTGCACAACTTGGACGATCTTGTCTCAGAGTAAAAAAAAAAAAAAAGGGCAGGGAGAAGGCTGGGATATAGTTCAGTGGTAGAGTGCTTGCCAAGCAAGAGTGAAGCCTGGGGTTCAACTTCCCAGTACTGGAAAAAGAATACACACACACACACACACACACACACACACACGTTTATTTTATATATATATGTGTGTGTGTATGTGTGTATGTGTGTGTGTGTGTGTGTGTGTGTATATATACACATACATACATACATACATACATACATATGGCTGGGATTTAGCTCAGTTGGTAGAGCGCCGCTCTACAGTCTCTGAGGTCTGGAGTTTGATTCCAAGCACCGCAAAAATGGGAGAAGGATGTGGCAACGCACTCCCAAGGCAATCCCAAAACAGTCAGCCATTGAAAACCCTATCAGGGTCGCTATGAGTTGGACACAACTCGACGGCACCTAACAACAACAACAACAATGTGCATATATATATATATATATATACATATATATATATACATATATATATACATATATATATACACACATGTACGTATGTATGTATGTATTTCTTGCTGATTCCCTAGCCTTCAAAACTCAACTTCACAAAAACAATAGTGAGACTCTCCAACTCAATGCCCCGATTTTCAGACAAAGAAACAGAAGCTCAGGAATGCATGTGACATGTTCAAACAGCAAGTGCCTGACCGGGCCGGCAGGATACACCCAAGGCCCTGGCCCTCAGCACTCTCCACAGTTACCCCGCTCTCACCTGCCACATCTGTCTCCTGTTCCTGACCTTGCCATCCTCTCTCTCCTTCTCTGGCACTGCACCTCCTAAGACATCTCCCATGTAGGGTGATTTCCTGGGTCTGATCTCCTGCCTCCTTGGTCCTGGCTCCTGGCCTTGTCCTTCATCCCCTTGATGACTGAAACTCAGTCTCAGGACTTTCTGATCTTGCTTCACACTGCCAGAAACTCAATGTGACAGCCACCGACTTCCAACAGAAAAAAACAGACCCTTGTTGTGCCAACACGCCTGCCACCCTCACCTTGCCCTTCCCTGATGGGCCTAAAGACCAACACAAGTTGTTCTTCGACACTGAGTACCAGCTACAACCTTGAGCTAATGTGTAATATTAGCTAGCTGCAGAATATGCACCCAAACGTGTCAGCCACACACACGCACACATCAATACTTCTAAATACACTGTGTGCTATTCACTATGGTATAGAAATAAAAGTATTTCCATGGATAACTTTTAGCATATTTCTAACAGGCTTTAGGATAGAAGTCAAAAGTCTGAGATTCTATCCTCAACCCCACTCTAACTGCACACTGGCAACTCCCTTCTTATCTTTACCTGCAAAGGTATGGGAAAGCCGGCCCTGCCTCCTTCCATGGACAGACAATGGGATCAACAAGAGACACACACTCTGAAAAGGGTTATAAAACGTGCCATAAAATAATCAAAACTGTACCCCATCTGTGGGAAAGAAAAGGTTTTCTGTCTTCCCATCGTTGTCGTTAGGTGCCCTTGAGTCGGGTTCAACTCATAGCGTCCCTATGTACAAGAAAGGACACACGCCCCGGCTCTGCCTGGCACTGTCAGTGCTTCTCTCCTATTCATAGGGTTTTAGACAGCTGATTGTTTCAGGAGTGCGCTGCCGGGTCCTTCTCTCAAGCTTACAGCACATGGTGTTCCCAGATGGTCTCCCATCCAAGTACTAACCAGGCCCGACCCTGCTTAGCTTCCAAAACCTAACGAGATCAGATGCCAAGGCAGTACAGCTGCAGGCCCCTAACCTCCCATATAATGCCCAAATACAGAAATAAAAAGTTGACTATATTGTGCAGTAAACAGCAGCCTAGACCAGTGCTGGCCAACAGAAACATAATGGGAGCCAGGTATGTAATTTTAATCTTTCTAGTGATCACAGCTAACATATTTTATTTAAACCAACATATGTAGAATATAATTTTAACATGTAATTAACATAAAAATTACTGATGAAATGTTTTTGCATTCATTTTTTTCAAACTAACTCTTAGAAACCCGGTATACATTTTACATGAATCACATGCCACAAGGGTCAGTGGCTATCGGGCTGGACAGCGCAGGAGTAAATGTAGACACAGTGTCAGTTTCAGACTTTAGTGGACACACTAGCCTTTTTTCAGTGCCTCGCTCAGTGCCTTGGAACAGATAAAGACCCAACCAACATGTGTGGAATGAATAAATGTTTGGCTATGTGCTGTGGTCACAGAAACTTTATGGAGTAAGGAGGAGGAATAAAGGACTCTGAAACGCATTAGTCTGCGCTGACTGTCTGTCGTTCCCCACACACGTGAAAGCTGCAGTTCCCTGATGCAACTCCAAGCGTGGCATCTGCCTGGGCTGAGCCAGTTCTTCCCACACGTCTCTAACCTGCCTCTACAGTGGCTGCACTTACAGCCCAGAGACACTGCTGAAAACAGATGAGCATGTGTCCTGGGGCTCCGAATTACTGCGAGATCCTTTCATTCTGTTAAGCAAATTTGCATAAAATTGGAGCCAAGATAGCCTGGCTGGGTTTTTATGCCTCGCTCTTTCTCCACACTGGGTATGGCCACTGCTATTTATCACCATTTACTATGGTGGTTCAGCAAGACAGATCCTCAATTAGAGTCAGCACAAAAATGGAGTCTCTTCTCCATGCTAACATGGGAATGGGTGTCCTCTGGGTAAAAGGAGTGGAGGAAGAGTCCGATGTAATCTGGCCGCCGCATCCTTTGTTATGACAAGAGTTTATTTTACGAGAGTCTGACCTATGCCATGAAAACACAGCTTCAGTTGAGACTGTAATGATCCATGACAGCACACACACCTGAACGCGGGGAGCTCAGATTCCGGCCCCCGGGCCATGTGGGAAACCAAACTCGCCACCCTTCATTCCAGAAAGCCCCAGGCTTTCATCCTCCCAGCAAGGTGTACCCCATAGGATGCCTCCTTTCAGCCAGGTAGGCTGTGGGCGAATGCAGGGCAAGGTGCAACTAACTGCCTCTGAATGCACACAACCATCTCAAGCAAGTCAAATTACAATGACGCCCAGCCTAGGATAACCAATCACGCGAGGTGAAGGGTGGAAAAGGAAAACACAGACGACAGTCAGATACTCTTTTATATTTTGCTATCTGTATCTCAACCACCTATTTCTTTCTAGGGCTATTCCTGAGAGAAATTCCGTTTTCATTACTAAAACTGGTTTCTTGTGCCAGGGAAAAGACTGCAGTGCTGTGAGCAATGCCATTGTTATTTCTGCTAAGGTCATCTCAGATGCTGTGTCTACGTGAGATAAATGGTTTCCTAAACAGGCTTCTCTGCATCCTGCTGCTGGTTATGTTTGCCAGAGTCATCACTTCTGGGCCCTTGATAGAAGCAGCTTCCTGGAAGCTCCGAAAGCCCAGAGGCAGCCCAGCAGCGTCATTAAGAGCACCAAGCACTCCGACATAGCCGCTTGACCGGCAGGCGCTGCCGTTAGCCACCTCCTAAGACCTGGGTGTCCTCATCTGCAAGGCAAGGATAAGAACCACTCTACGCTCCCCTGACTGTTGCAAGAAAGAAATGTGCTAACAGAGCCAGAAAGAATATTTAGAGCCCACTGTAGGCGCATCTGCTCTGCCACAGTCCTAAGGACAGCTGGGGTGTCCCTTCAGCACTTGCTTGTACTGCCTTTAACAACTACACAGTCCCCTGTCCACTCAATGTTTACTGAGCACCTACTACATGCCTGCCTTCCTCTAAGCCTTTAGTACTCAGTGATCATCAATCACATCCACCAACCACAACACCTGTGCACAACCTCTCTGAGTGCACCTTAGAAATGCCTTTCAGGTTGTCCTGGCCTGGCTGTCCCTACTTTCCTGGCCTGGAAAGCTGCTTGACACTGGAACTTAGACATGGCTGCATTTCCCATCTGGCCTCCCTGCTGCCTTCAACTCCCCAAGTCTCTGCAACCAGCAGGAGTTACCCCAAGAAAGCCTCCGCTGGGGCCCCACAGGCCTGCAGGAGCCCTCAGTAGGTCTTTGGTGTGGATGCTCAAGTCTGAACTTCTTGGTGTGACACACAGCCTAGCTGGGTCAGCCTCATCTCCAGCGTCACTCCTTCCATTCCACCCTTAACCCTGGGC
Source organism: Pedetes capensis (assembly GCA_007922755.1). Classification (NCBI taxonomy): domain Eukaryota; kingdom Metazoa; phylum Chordata; class Mammalia; order Rodentia; family Pedetidae; genus Pedetes; species Pedetes capensis. The sequence continues at coordinate 424,526 of VMDO01000031.1, forward strand.
TCTGGTTGCTCTGACCCCTCCCCCAACTTTTTTTGTTTGTTTGGTTTGGGGTTTTTTTTGTTTTTTTTTTTTTGCAGTATTTAGAGGTTGAACCCAGGGCTTGGTGCATACTTTGCAAATGCTCTGCCACTGAGCTGCACCTTCAGCCCCTTTTTTTAAATTTTTTAAATTGAGACAGGATCTCACTAAGTCACACAGGCTGCCTCTGGCCTCAAACCTGTGATCTCCTGCCTCTGACTCCCAAGTTTCTGGGATTATAGACGTGAGCCGCCACATTCTGACATTTTTGCCATTCCTAAATTTGCCTTGGGCTGGGATTTAGCTCAGTTGGTAGAGTGCTGTGCTGCAGTCTCTGGTCCCAAGTTCAATTCTCAGCACCCCAAAAATGGGAGAAGGACCTGGCAAGCCACTCCCAAGGCAATCCCGAAACAGCCAGCCATTGAAAACCTTATGAGGGTTGCTATGAGTCGGATACCGACTCGACGGCATCTAACAACAACAACAAATTTGCCATGCCTTTGCAGCCCTAGTCTAGGTACCCTGTCCTAGCCTTGCAGGGCAAACTCCATCTTTTCAGTTTTTTGTTTTGCTTTGTTTTTTTAAAAAAACAAGCTCCTACTTATCCTCCAAGACCCAGGCCAAATGACACCTCCTCAGTGATGCCATCCTTAAGTATTCTGTGAAAAACTCACTGAGCTGTCATCTGTCTGTGTTGTGTGTGTTTCCCCGGGACACAGAGGCCCTGCACAGGGCCAGAGATCACGTCCAGAAACCTAGCAGACACGGGGATGTTGAATGAACAAATCACCACTTTTTTGTACGGTGGTTTGTTTCAAAATGCTGCTCAGGGGTCAGGTACTGCCACACAGCCTCCCATGAGCCATTCAAACCACGCTCCAGGCCAGGCCAGCTATTCTAAACATGTGTATGACTTAATTTATGCACAGACAGAAGGATCTAGATAGAACAATAAAGCGAAAAGTCTCCTGGAAATAACAGCATCCATATCTACCTGAGTCACGTTCCTACTAGTTCTTGATTCTAAAAAGCGAGGTGGGAGGGGAAGAAAAGTATATAACAGGTCAGCAAATGTCACTTAAAGTCTCTTAGCTTCTTTGATGTTTGTTAATGAATCATTTTATGTAAGTGCATTTTTCAGATTGTGGAAGCCTAAACTTATTTTGGGGCTGGGATTTAGCTCGGTAGAGCGCTGCATTGCAGTCTCTGAGGTCCCCAGTTCGATTCCCAGCACCGCAAAAAGGGGAGAAGGACGTGACAACCCACTCCCAAGGCAATCCCAAAACAGTCAAAACAGTCCCAAAACAGCCATTGAAAACCCTATGAGGGTCGCTATGAATCGGATACCGACTCGACAGCACCTAACAACAACAACAACAAACTTTTAAAACAAAATTTAAAAAATTTAGCTAATTAGGATGGAGATATTTCTGCAATTTATTACTCACTTTTCCTAGACTCTCCAGCTGTTGCTATGGGAAATACTCATCTTGGTAGCACTGTGTACCACCATCCGGCAGTGAGCTAAACTAGCACTGTAGAGACTTTCTTTATTGTCTGCTCTACACAGAGGAGCTGCAGGGGGCTGTGGTGTTTGGCTCCTGGGCGGCCTTCAGTAACACTTTCGCCTTCTTCTTTGCTGTCTGTGATGGTTAATCTTGATCGGATTGAGAGGCATGTAGGAGATTAGTAAAGCCCACCTCTGGCTGTGTGGGGCAGGGCATTCCCAGATATGATTAGATTATGAGGGCTTTGACCTAATGAATAGTTTAATCCCTTAGAGGATTCAAAATGTGAATAGATCATTGAAAATGGTAGACCTGTGGAAGGCAGAGCATGGTTAGAGGAAGTAGATCCCTAGGGACGTGTCTTTGAAGGGCATATCTTGCCCTTGTCCCTTCCTATCTGCCATGAGGTGAACACGTTCCTCTTCTACATGCTCCCAAGACCGTGATGTTCTGCCTCATCATGGGCCTGGAATCAATGGAGCCAAGGACTATAGACTGAAATTTCTGGACCTATGAGCTAAAATAAATCCTTCCTCCCCTAAGTTGTTTCTGTCAGGTATTTGGCCATAGTAACAAGAAAACTGTCTAATATGCTATCATACTCTAAAACTAATAATTTTTCTAATAGTTGCAGGCCTCCATTACCAACTCAGTTCTAATTTAACATATTTGTAGTTTCTATTGGCTGAGAGAAAAATAATTTTGTGAGAAAATGTTTTTTAAAATGCAAATTGGACAGGATATTATTCTGCCTTAAAAATAACTGAAACATGCTACAACATGGATGAACTTTTTAAGCTAAGTAAGAAGGACCGGGCAACCCACTCCCAAAAATCAATCCGCCATTGAAAACCCTGTGAACAGCAGAGAAGCACTGACAATAGTGTTTCACCTGTTGTACGTAGGGTCACTATGAGTCGGATACTGACTCGAGGGCACCTAACAGCCTAACAAGCTAGACGCAAAAGGAACGATACTGCCTGATTCCACTTGTATGAGGTAAGTAGGAGATCCAAATTCATACAGACAGGAAGTAGAATTGGGATTACCTGGGGAGGAGGGAGAGGGAATGAGGAGTTGCTATTTAATTGACACGGAGTTTCAATTTGAGATGAGGTATTGGTGATGATTATGAGCGTGAACTTGAGTATGTAAACTTTGGTCGTAACTACTTCCCAGTTCCTAGTTGTGTTTAGGATCATCATCATTAAACACAGATCTCTGAAGGTGTTAATGGGCTTTGCAGTCATAAAGGTCTTTCATTCACAAATAACAGTACTGGTGAGAAATGGGGGTGGTCCTCAGTTCTCAGGCGACATTAGGAATAATCCCAAAGAGAACTAAGGTGTAAAAGGGTAGGACTTTCTCCTTTCCACGTGGGAAACCAGGGAGCCTGAGTACAGGATCCAAACCTATTCTTCCCTTGTCCCGAGAGCAATAATGTAACTTAGAGGCACGCTAAAGCTCTTAACAAAACAAAGACACTCATTTTCTGAATTCACTGGGATTTTAAGGATTTTCAAAAACACAGAAGGTGACTTTTTAAATATTAAAATATTGGGTTATAGCTTATAAATTAAACATTCTAGATTACACTGGACCAAGATTTTAAAAGCAGTCTGGTCCACGAAGGAGAGAGGAAATAGTTGGTGGCTTGTTTAATTCAACTAACACACAGCCCTGGATTTGGGGAGCCCCGTGGTGAGCTCTGCCTCGCTTAATGAAAGGTTACTATTGTCCCTCTGCCCGAAGAATAATTCCTCTTCCTTTTTGTTTCCTTTAAAAATACCATGCAGTTCTACTCTGGCAAGTCACAACATGTTGTGCTTGGGAAACATTTAATTTTTTTTGTTTCCGTACCGGGGGATTGAACCCAAGGCCTCATGCATGGTAGGCAAGTGCTCCACCACTGAACTGCACCTCCACCTCCTTTTTAATTTTGATTTTCAGCCAGGGTCTCAGTAAGTTGTGCAGGCTGCCTCTGGTCTCAATTGTGCAATCCTCCTGCCTCAACCTCCTGAATAGCTGGAATTACAAGCATGTGCCGCCATGTCTGGTTAATATAATTTTTTAATATATGCTTTCTTAACGAAACCTCTTAAAACATGAGCCTTTTTTCCCCTTCTGACTTTGAGTTTTGCATTCTTTGCATGCACTTGAAGTTATTTAAATATTCAGTCTACATAGCTCAGTAACAAAGAGGTATATCAACTAATGCGAAAGCAGGAAAAAGAGACAAGTTTAATAAGAAAGCAGGAAGAATGTCCTAGCTTGTTAGAATTTAGTGTTTAAGTTTCTTTTAAGAAAGGAGTTTCCTGGCCCAAGGCGGACCTCCCGGAGCCTTGCAAGTCAATACACCGCATCCTGTTCAAGCGTTCTTATGGAAACACTGTGCTGTTCTAGGCCAAAGTATCCAAATTACAACCAACCGAATGGAAAGAACTCTCCCTTGATACACCGCGGTTGCCGAAGGTGGGTTTGTTTATGAGTAGAATAAAATTTACAGCTAAACCTAAAAACAGATACTTCATCTTGTAAACCTGAGTACCTGTCATTCCACCTCCAGACATTGGAAAAAACCACTAAGGCCCTGCCTAAAATAAGAACAGCGGAGGGATGAGGCTCACACCAGAGGGAGAGCCGCAGACGCTTCCCACCTTTTTATTAAAGCCATTAGGCAGGTCACAATGTGACAGTGAGCTCATTCCTCTGGATCCAGGGAAGCACCGTGGGGCTGTTATTCCGACACCACTGCCCTCTGGAAGTGCTTCAGAATCAGGTGTCTGGTTGTGAATGGAGCAGTGATTACTCTTTATTTCCAAAGGCTATTTATATGGATTCTTGGAGCCAAAGGGGAGAGAGGCTGAAAAGTTTCATTTAGAAGTTCATTTTTCTTAACGGTGAAGGAACTTTTAAAAACCCACATTGTGAGAAAGATTCCACCTCGTTACTAAAATAAAGGTGACTATTGGCTTCCGCGGGCTGGGATTTAGCTCAGTTGGTAGAGCGCTGCGCTGCAATCTCTGAGGTCCCCAGTTCAATTCCCACCACGGCGAAAATGGGAGAAGGACCTGGTAATCCACTCCCAAGGCAATCCCGAAACAGTCAGCCATTGAAAACCTTATAAGGGTCACTATGAGTCAGATACCGACTAGACGGCACCTAACAAACAAAAACAATTGGCTTCCTAAAGAAACCAAAATATTACATGAATTAATTTGTCATTTTTAATAGGTTTCTATTTTAAATGAATGCTTAAAAGTTTTCTTAAAGCTCCGGAGGACATTAACAGCTGGATTGCCTAAATAAAAGATCCTGGTTTTACCTCGTGGAGAAGTTACTTGAGTTTGCAGAACCTGTTTCCTCATCTATAATGCCACTTCCTACCCTCAGGGGGAGGTTACTGGGGTTAAATAATCTCCTATCTGAAAAAGTGTTAAACCTAGGATCTGGCAGTTATGGGGGTTCAATGAATGCTGGTTTCCTTCCTTCCTGACTTTTGGTGCTGAAGTCAATGACCAGTCCTGTGATAAATGGAAGTGGGAAAGATGAGAAGGACTAGTGACTAGGAAGGGAAAAAGTACTTCAAACATAATAGTAACTAGTCTGTGATGCACATGGTAACTGATTTGAAACTGCTGTAAGGGCTGTATTTCACTAATATGTTAACTTTCAGAGCACGACTTTGAGTTGTTAATGAAGAACAGCCATTAAACCTCCTCTGTGTACACTGCAGGGGTGCTCACACCCTAGGAAGTCCCTATCGCCCCATCAGCAGCCCTGTGCCCCACTTCTCTGTCTACTTTGTAGCCTTTCTATTAGTTTGTTAATTTTTCTGTTTACTGCTCTGACTGTCCCACAACACTGGATTCAAGAAACCCAGGGCAGAGAGTTCTCCACCGTCATGGTTTTGGATCCAGCTCTGGCCCCTTACAAGAGTGCTTGGCACATGAACATTTGTTGAGTGAAAGACAAGGAACTAATGTGACCTTGAGCATTCTGGTGAAACCTTAATGGTGAAGGGTCACCCCGCACTCCACCAGGTAACGCGTGCTCTTCCTCCAGCCTTTAGCTCTCTTCCTGGGAAGACCTTCATGGTCTAACAAATGCCCTTGCCCTTGCTGCATTTCTTTGCCCACCACTCTAAGCGTTCTCCACTGCACTTGCTGTTTCACGACCCGCACTCCTCCTGGACTGGGAGCCTGGCCTGGCCTGCTCCCACTTCCCACTTTTCCAGGCCCTGGCTAAAGAAGAAAAAAAAAAGTGCAATAAAAATGAATGCCTACCCTGCCATGCCAAACAGGGAGAGGTCTGCAGGAAGACTCTAGTGTCTCCACTCAGATTAGATTTCCCCCTGGGTCTTCATATTTTAAAGCCACTCATTTCCTCACTGGTCATGCCCTTGAAATATTCCTTATAAAAGGTATCCACAAATTCCAATGACGTATACCTTCATCGGTTAATTTTTAATGGAGCCAAATATTAAATGCTCACATTCACCAGACAAACCTTGTTTAGCTACTGATTAGTAGTGACAGCTTGTGTTATTCTCACACCCAGGCCAAGCATGAAATAGAAAACTAATAACCCCTTAACAGTATTCTCAAAGTATCATTTATAGGGAAGAAAACTACAGTCAAAGAAAACTTGTGCAATGGCTGTCATTTTTTCCCCTGCGCTGCAAGCTGTTACAAAGCAGGGGAGCTCATTTTCTCACGGATATGGACAAGCTCAAGAATCCCACTGTCACTGGATGTATTCATTAAGAAGGAATCTGGCAGCAGCTCAGGGGACAGATAGTTTGGAGACCAGGCCAATTATCTGGGTGTCCTTTATAATTTGAAGTTTCTGAATTCACTCAAAGATAAGCCACTTGAAGAGGGGCTGGCAATGGGAACATAATGCACAGATGGCCACAGAAGAAGAGAAGGGGGAAGGGGGATGGGAGACAGAAGAGAATTTGTTTGTGGTTTTATTCACGGGACAAATCTGCAAGCTGACATATCCATCTTTTTTAAAAGCCCCTGGAGAAGGGTGGTCAAGCTTTATTACAGGTAAACAAATCATACGACCTTTCTCAAACAGATGACAAAGGATGAGCAGCAAGGTTTTGAGTTTGCTTCATGCCAAGGGACGAAGATTCTCAAAATAGAAATGCCACCAGTTCTCAAAACTCCAGGTTGTCTGTGAGGCTCGCGTGAACCAGAACAACCTAGCCAAAGCCGCCAGGTCCATAGTCTTGCCTGCGACAGCCCTGAGGGTCTTCTTATTGGTCAGCATCTTTAGAAATGAAATCTTAGGTTTTCTCACCTCCAGGAAGGCCAAGTTATACTGATGTCCAGCTTCATTTGGCTCCCTGTTTCTATAGGACAACTAGGTGATCATTTGCCTTTGTGATTTCTGTGCTGTTCTTTTTATCTTTGAGCTACAACACTAATCAGAGTTAAAATCCCCTTTGCTCCCACTGTGAGAACTTACGTAAGCCTTGGTTTCTTTAATGACAAGGCAATGGATACTCTCAGACTTCAAGACCTTCACAGTCTGGGATAGATATGAAACACAAGGAATGAGAGCAAGGAGGCACGTATGTGTAGTCCGTGTGTAGACAACCGGGTATAAACAGATATGATGTGGCAGCCAGCAGGCTGGTTGGCATTTAAGGACTAATAACTATTGAATGTTTAATATGAAGCAAAATCTGTAAGACTTATCTTTAGATATAAATGATACACTTTTTCAATTCAATGAAGAAGATGAAAGCAAAACCACAGGTATTTTTGCTGTTGTTGTTTCTATTAAGTATTAATGAACCAGTAAGATTTGATACTTGGGGCACATACTCTATAATAAAAGGAATAGGAGAACATGAGCTGGTTAGGATGCGTTAGATACCCAAAGTGCCTCTACTATAGTCATTTTATTCATTTTTTTCCCTTGATAGTCATCTGTGTACCTACAACCTACTATGCTAAGTGCTGCCTTCACTTCATTAGGATAAATATTCCATAAGGAAGTCCCAGGGAAGGAGGACACCTTGGTTTGTAAGACTAGAGTCCGAAGGGCAGGTGTGAACAGGATATTAGAAAAACACTAGCTTAATATAAGTTGAATCAGTGTTTCAGTTGGCAAACTGGCCATGGGAAGCCAAGATCCGAAGAGCAAAGCTTCAGGCGGACCGCGTGGAACGACTCCATAGTGGTCTAGGGAGGACTTCTGGGAAGGGTGGGATGTGAGAGCAGTAATGAAAGTGGAAGGCTCAGCAGAGGCAGTCAAGACCACTCTGGGAAGTGAAAGCAGAGAAAGGGAAATCTGAGTGGCTTACGGGAAAAGAGTATTACATTCCAGCCTCGATTCCCCCTGGAGCGCCAGAGCCTTATGTCCAGTTGCTTACTGAGCATTTCCACTCGGACAGCCTCATAACAGTCTAAGCTGAAAACATCCAAAATTAAATTCAGCACATTTACCCCACCAAGCAGTCATGGTCCCTATCTTCTCTTTGTCTCTGAAAGATGGTGTCATTTTTTTAGGCCAGTTGGTGTACCCCTTGAGTCCTCTGATTCTTTCCCTCCTTCGTTCCTCAAAGTCCCTTCCCAGTACTTTGGTTCAAATTCTGCAACAGCCCCTCAGCGACCCTGCCTTTTCCATTTTCCACCTCACTAATGTGGCTCAGACTCCCAACCTGGTCACCTCCGCCCAGCCTCAGTCACTGTTGGTCTTCATTAAACCCACACATTCTGCCTTGTCTCAGAACTCATTCCACGTCCTTTCAATATCTACCAAGTTTAATACAAGTATCTCAGCATAGGACCAAACGATGCATTCTCAAACTAAGGACTTACCCAAGCGTTCTTCATAACCTAGTCAAGTGCGACCCCCCAATCAAGTTAGACCCCACAGTTCCCATACACACTTTGCATATCCCCGTCTGCTTTAACTATGCTGGTTCCTGCTACCTGAAATGCCCTCTCCCCCCACCCCCTACCTCTTCTCCAAAGCCTGCCTCAAAATTTTCTCCCATTTTGAAATTCTTTGGTTTGCCTTCTAGCTGGATCAGATCTTGGTGTCCACTAAAGATTATCAAAGTTTATAGCAATTTATGCGCCTGCTTCAATCCTCTGCCGGTCGGCAACTTTCTGGAGGGACAATGTCTTACTCATTTCTACTTAACTAAAAAATCTTAACAACAACAACAACAACAACACCTAGGAGCTGGCTTTGGACACAGAAGGCTCCCAATAAATGTTTCTTCTAATGAGAAAAGTCAGTGTGCATGCTTCCCTAAATAACCAGGTCCTTCCAGCCCTTTCCATGTTCATCGCTGCCCTGGCTACTGGGAACTCAGGGTTAAGTTTTGTGGAAAATTGTTCATTTTCTTTGATTAGGGCTGGGATTTAGCTCAGTTGGTAGAGCACTGCGCTGAGGTCTCTGAGGTCCCAAGTTCAATTCCCAGCACCACAAAAATGGGAGAAGGACCTGGCAATCCACTCCCAAGGCAATCCCGAAGCACTCAGCCATTGAAAACCCTATGAGGATCGCTATGAGTCGGATACCGACTCTACGGCACCTAACAACACAACAACAAATCAGACCATCTTCTTCTCGTACCATCACTTGAATGTTTAGCAAATGGCTCAGCCTCACTATACTTATAATTTTACTACAAAATACTTTTAAAACTTCCCCATGTTTTCAATGTTAAAAAAAAAAAAAAAGGATGCTGAGATGCTGAGAGGAATCCATAAAGAAAAAGGCTACGAGATAGCCCTGAAATTTTCAACTCAGATGTGCCAAAGCTGCCATCCTTTATGGATTTGCTTTGTTTTCCTAAAGAGAGAAATCAATCTCTAAAGCTGATGATACAATTTGTAATTAATTTTATTCTTGTTCTAATTGCAATAAGGATAAATATTACATACCAGATAGGAACTGAATTGAGAGGAGTATTTGCTCCATATTCACTTAGAAAAGTCTAATGCAGCTGAGAGGAGTAGCTGGCTGCAATTCAATTTCAGAGTTAATAACACAGATATAAAATCTGCTGTGTTGTAAAGCAGAAGAAATTTTAGTTATCTTCTAAGGAGAGCTGGAAAGAGTCAAGAAAAAGACAACCTGCAACACTGATCCCTTGTTTGGGGCTCCGAGCATTAAAATTTGTAAACTCTCCATTACTCTTTTGCAGCCTGTCTTTTCAACAGTTGAAAACAGAGAAATAGAGTGATTAGAACTGTCACAAGAGAAGATGTATCGGTCTCAATGGGAAAAAAATCTCCCTTGAAAAGTTAAAGCTTCCTTTGCCACGGTGGGTTCTTGGGTTGTTTTTTGGGAGACGTAATAAAGAGCAATGTGGAGTCAGTCATAAGCTTCTGACTCCTTACCCTGAAGCTCCAGAGAGCTGATTATTAACTAGAAAGAGAACGTGGTTCTATACTTGAAACTCTTAAGGCAAAATGAGCAGAATAGAAATGCAAATTTTCCCAATAAAGCGTTTCCCATTGAGGTCTGTGTTTCAAGGCACAATGTATCAGAGAAGGTGAGTTCGTGGTCAACCTCTTCATGGAATGTGCTCAGCCACCCAGGAAAATCACCCAAGGAGCCAAACCAAAGTGGCCACACCAGCATGTCAGGGAGATTCCCTTTTTAACATGCATAAGGAGATGTTTGGGGAAGTAGTCCTCACTATAAGTTAGTTAGTCAAAATGTATGTAAAGTTCAAGTTGTACCCCACTATGATCCTGATCTTGTACTACGGCAATCACAGCAAGTAACAACTTTGCCAGCAGACACTCACTACCTTTCCTCTGCTAAGAATTGGAATTTACAATCTCTGGAAGGAAAGGCTAGTGTCAACAGAATTTTTATCTGCCTACCTGCCTGTGGCAAGGTTAGAGTGGGATAAACTGCAGCTTGGGTTAGACTCCATTTCTGCTCCCTCCTGCTAGAATCTAGACACACTGCTGTTTTCTCCAGGTCAATCCGACCCTTCACCTGTTAAAGGGTAACAAGCAGCTCCATCTGGGAGGCTGGTCTTCGGCTGAATGAACAGGAAGATGGACATGGCTATGGGAGTGGGCACCTATAAGAAAACCCAAATGGCTTTGGAGAAATAGAAATGATCATTAAATCATCGGTCTCACTGTAAGACAAGTGGGTTAAGAGCAGAGAACCGTACAACTGAGCTCACATCGGAACCACCACCTACAGAAATACCTGTGAAAAGGAAAGGAGGGATTTCAGAGTTTTAGCATCTCCATTTGAAGAAAGAGGGCCACAAGTGCCATCAATTAAGCCGCCTGGCCACCTTAGGAACACGGCGTTACAGTGGACTATGGATTTCTGTAAATTTTAAGTAACGTTTCAGAAGAGGAGCATATGATAAGAGAACCTAAACCAAAGCAAAGGAGCAGCTTTTTCTTCTTTCCCAAAGGAAGAGGCCCTGTGCTGGTTCAAAATCTACTTGTGCTTTTCTGCATATGAGAATGAGTTATTTAAGAAACACAGTCCTTCAAGGTAGCCTGTTCCAATGATTCTAATCAGAGCCTTGATTGTCTTTTACTTTAAAAGCATTAAGGAAATTCTTTAAAAACCATAGACTGGTGTTTGTAAGTCTTCTTAATGTGCATAAAGAGTGTTTAGTGGGGTATTATTTAAAAAGGGAACTCCCCCCTGCCTTTCAGTTCTGTTAAGCGTATGTCTATGTTTTACAGTAGTTTTTAAGTTACCTGCATTTTGTCCCTTATTTAAATCATGCCCAATGCACACATGAATAGCTATATGGTTAGAAATAACTTTTTTAGAGAAAAATTGAAATGCATGCAAAACAACATATACTCAGTTACTTTCTTTCTTCTTCTACATCCTGGATCATGATTGTAGGGATGTGTGGTAACTCTGTGTTTATCAAGACCCCTAAAATCTTAGCCTGTGAGGTCATCCAGGCCAGGGGCAAGCTCTCCTTCCCTCACCATCTTAACCCAAGGCCCAACACATGTAAGACTTGTCATCCTGTCTGCCCAATCACTGTCTCTGTCCTTGAATGATTTTCATTTTTACTCCTATTTAGACATCAAGGGCTCATGTTCTTTGAGTCAAACCAAGAGGAATGAAAGAGAAACTTCACAGGGAAGTGAACTCGCTGAGTGGTCTCTAGATGTAGTTGGGGTGCAGAGTGACCAGATTGAGAGACTACTGCCCTACCTGAATGAAGTGATATTAGGTTACCTTAAAAAGGTTTAACAGAACCTTTGAACCTCAAATACAATATATCTCTGGGGGAAAAGAAAACTCTGCACTTGTGTACTACAAAGACAGCGTTGTTTTCTAGCATAAATGTCCTCCTGCTGAAATACTGCTTTGCTGAGCTACTGCTAAGACAGGATGAAGGCAGGTAGGCATGGTCCGAGGGAGACTCCCTATTCACACGGGAAGCTCCCACATGCTGTTTCCTGGGTGGTTTTATCGTCCCTCCAAAAAGAACAGGATTGGCAGCAAGATAAGACAAAAAAAGAAAACAGTAAAAATTTGGCTTTTTTTTCCTTTTCACGTATATGGTACAAGGTATGTGTGACCTAATGGCATTTAAGCACTCTGGTATGTACCAGCTCAACCAAGGACTACTAAAAAGAGCAATCCATTCTCACTGGAAAGCACAACTACAACAGGATGCACCAAAGAATGTTTTCAATGGAAATGAAATCGTAACAAAAGCCCAGAAACAGAAAAGAGAACTGAGTAAACCAAAAAAATTTATGAAGATCCAGAAATATAATCACTCAACAGCACATGACTAAAAACTCAAATAGCCGTAATGCATTTTTTTTCTGCAAAATAAATTATTGAAAGGGGTCATATGATTCTTAGCAGCAGAAAGATGCACTTTCCCAAGGAAAGTTCATCATTACATGTATTATTTAAGGCTGGATCATCGTAAGGCTATTTTTAATCCTATCATTTTGCTGCCAAAATTGGCCATAAGCAGCTGATACTCAGCCACTAGAAAAATGATGCTCTATCATGTTATTCCTCCGCTGGCATGAGAATGGTCATGCTTTCCAGCTAATCAAGTGTTTTGCTGGATATAAACCACACTCAGAAAAGAGAAAGTGCTTGCTGACTACCTAATAAGAAGGAAGCTGACCTCTACTGGGTATGGAGAAGTTCCTATGCTCCCAGACCCACCAACACTGAAATACCAAAAAAAGTCCTGAACCACCATCTCATCAACAGAATGAAACTGATCGGCTGTCTGAAGCATTTCATTCCTCTAGTAGTTTGCACCTTATGCTCTCCTAAGACAGGAGTCTGAATCGCATCACTCCTCTCCGTTTTGAGGGTGTTAACAATTTTCATTCAACGCTACCTTGCCCGTTTCTCAGCTCTGGGCTTGCGGGAGTCCCTTTGTCTCAAAACAACCACAAGGTCACTAAACTCATTTACAGAACTTCAATTGTGTTATGAGCAGATGAAATAATAACCAATGGACCAATTAAAAGGGCAAATCTCTTGCCTTTAATTGAAGTGGGAAAGCTATCTTACTTCAAAGACAGCAGTAATGCCAATACCAATCACGTAACTTCCATGAAAACCATTCTGGAGAAGCCTGGGCTTGTGGTAAGTTACCTCCGCTCTCTTCCATTCACTACTTCTTCCTGGGGTCAGATCACTCTAGTGGACATCTGGGAAACAGAATCCCGCCCAGGTAATCCTCTGGACTTGGAAGGCCAATGGAAAGAGGCACTGCAGAATCCAACCCAGGACATGATTTTTCCTAAAAGAGGGCTCCCCCAATACTCAGGTCTGGTAGCCACCATCTCTAACTTTAATGTGCAAACAAACCACAGATTTTTACTCAGAAGCACTGGGATGAGGCTGAGATTCTGCATCCCTATGAAGTTCCCAGGGCTGGGATTTAGATCAGTTGGTAGAGTGCTGCGCTGCAGTCTCTGAGGTCCCGAGTTTGATTCCCAGCACTGCAAAAATGGGAGAAGGGCGTGGTAACCCACTACCAAAGCAATCCTGAAATAGTCAGCCACTGAAAACCCTATGAGGGTGGCTATGAGTCGGACTGAACTCGACGGCATCTAACAACAAAAACAAGAAGTTCCCAAGTGATGCCCATGTGGCCAGTGGGAGACACACTTCAGCCCCAAGGCTAAATTAGACATGTTCCAGAGCTGATGCTCTCTCACCGCTCCCCCTCTTCCATCCTTCTCTAGATGCCACACAATGCTTTATTCAGATTTAGGAATAAAGCCATACCCCACCCTATCCCCAATTATTTGTCTGCTCTCTACTTAATTTGTAGACTTCTTGGACCATCTAATTAGAGGCTGATCATTCCAAGGACTGCTTTCCCCATGTTGTGAAACATGGAATGCAAATTGTTTTACTCAGCATCACGGAAGATTCTGACTTTGCAGCAGAGAAGAAAAGACAAAGTGGCTTCGCTCTAAAGCCTCAAGTGTACTGTACAGTGTTCCAGAGATAAACTGTTCTGCTGAGCCCTGGGAATAGTGCAGGATCACTGTCTCACATCAAGAAAGTACACTAGCTCTTTTCTGAGACTATCTTGTTGTTATTAAAACTACACTGGAGGATGAAGCAATTTATTCAGAGATGCAACCCTGACTAGTGCAAGTTTGGAAGAAAATCTCTCAAAAGCCAAATACCTGAAGTAAAAATTTAGATTAATAACGCACATTTGAAACGATAGGCAAATCATTTATAACTCTCAAATACTGCCACTTTTATTCCAAAGTGCCCATATCTGATTGCATTTCTTGATAGATACTCTTGGGGGGCCAAATTCCTTTGTCTTCCTATGTAGCCATCCACCTATGTGCAGTTCCGAGAACTATTACACATTTTACCATAAGCCATCTGTGGTTCTTACATGATTTATTTTTACTATAAGAGGCTTTGTCAATTTTTTTTATCATGTTCTACAGTATGTCTTTGTGGTCTGGTATCACAAAATGTAGCTTGTACATTTATCAGCCTCAGATACCTGTTGACCACAAAGATAGGCTCTACAATCAAAACCTAATTGTGAACAGAGAAAGAAGTGATCCTTCGTTTAAAAAAAGAAACCTCAACTATAAGGGATGCTAACAGACTGCAACCCAACAACAAAGGTTGAGGTCATGTCTAAACTTCTATGATAAACATATGGCCCTGCCCCCACTTTTTAAGTCATTTGATAGATGACAGTTACTGCCTTGGATTTCTTTCAACTAAAAAGAAAAATCTTAATAGTTTTTTTATAAAAATATTAAAGTAAAACTATTAAGTCAGTTTTACTTTGGTTTTTAAATGATCCTTCTGGAGTCTGGAAAGCCGTAAGTCTTTGGACACAGTGTCTAAAAATCAAAACCACCTACTTAACTAAAGATTTAACAAAAATAGTTTTCATCCTTTATCAAATTCTTTAAGAATTACTGAAGATTTGATAATGTGGGATCTCAACACACAATTCACAAAAAGCATTTAAATTCTGGAGACTTAAATTGGGATATTTTAGTTAATTTTACTTTTAAACATTGAACAATGCATCAATATTTTGCCAACTTTGATCAAATAAGATGTGATATTCATACCAATCATCTCCTTTTCTTGGGCTTTTCTCTTTTGGGCCCCTGAATATTAGCACATTGTGTAAACTGTATTAAAAACATGTAATGTGCTTCTTGACATTTGATCCGTGTGCAGTACTTTTTAGACTTTTTTCTGTTAGGTCCTATAAAATAATATTAGTCATTCTGCCTAGTGACTATAAAAGGTAGCATTCAATTGCATTCTTTTTCAGAGATAACTCCTCAGATTAAAAACAAAAATTCTTTTACAAATTCAGACAAAAATTATTACTTTTCCATAAATTAACCATTTTAGATATAAAGTGTAGCTCTTAAAGACAAACCTCAAGCCTCAGGATCTGCTCTCTGCCCCTAAAGAATCATAGAAAAGTGGAACTATATGGGAAAATGAAAACAATCCTCTCATAGATGGCCTTTAAAGCTACACAGATTAGTCATTTCAGCTGAAGTCAGGGCTTGGGCAGATCCACATCTAAGAATCACTCTTCCTTACATAGATACTGTAGATGCAAAGGTTTGTTTGGTTTTTTTCCAGAGGAGATCACAAAATTATGTGAACTGTAAGGAAAAGTAAAACATGCTGTCAGTCAACTTTTAAATCATGCATTTAAACCTGAAGTAAGCAGCCAGTGTAAATTCTTTCAGTGATGACCTAAAGTAAAGCATCCACAGCCTGATGTTCTTCAAGGCACACGACCCATCATGCCCACCGGGAATAAGGCACACTGTAGACCCGAGTCCGTGGGCTTCAGTGAATGCCTACTTATCTCTTTACAAACAGAGCTAGGCTTTCCAGGGAAAGTAGCTATACCGCCTTTCTCCTTTGGGGCAATTTTTTGCCAAATGAGCCAGAAAAGGCATGCCCTTAGTCCCCTGGTGGAGTCTGTTCATCGAATTGGTCTGCTGGCCAATTTTAGTACACAGAAGAACCCACCAGGGGAGCTTAAGGTGCACCCTGTCCAGACCCAACTCTGGACGTCTGGTTCATCGGCAGTCCCTGAAATCTCCGATTTCAACAAGCTCCTCGGACCAGGTAGCAGTGAGAAACATGGAAGGGGTAACGTGTATCACAAAATCCTACTAGATCGAGAATGCTGGATCTTTGAACTTCCACGGCGGGCAAACAAGTCAAAACACTTTTGGAGGGAAAGAGTTATCACAGTGGGGTGGGCTGGGTGTGCTCTGTCCAGAGAAAAAGGGAGGGAACAGGAAAGCTACAAACCCGATTTTATTTCACGGGCTTAAGAGTCTCCCATGGACCGGAGGGTCCATCCACACACTCCCACCCCCCCACCCCCTGCACCCCGGCATTTCAGACCTGGGTCTCCAGCCCAGACGCACTCAGGCATGCACCTACCCAGCCTCCGTTATCCTGGATCCAGGTGTGCAGGTGCCGGTTCAGGTACTCAGTCATCCACAGGGCGATGTTGTCCACCAGGGGTGACATCTCCCTGTTGACGCTCTCCACGCACATGACCCCACCGAACTCAAAGAAGGCCACAATCCTCCCCCAGTTCACCCCATCCCTGAAGAGCTCCTCCACCACCGTGGCAAAGCGTCCCCTCGCGGTAAAAGGCGTCAGGTGCAGCTGGCTGGACATCTCGGCAAAGTCGCGGCGGTAGCGACGGGAGAAGTCGTCGCCGGCCTGGCGGAGGGTCAGGTGGACCACAGGTGGCACGGGGCTGAGCGCAGGCCCAGCGGCAGCCGGGGGCGGCGGCGGCGAGGTCCTGGAGGCTGGGTCCCTGGGCGCAGCGGCCGGGAGGTTGCGCCCGGGCTGGGAGGAGAAGATGCCCGGCTCGGGGGCGGCCCCGGGGGACGCGGCGCCCGCGTCTCCGGCATCCCACTCGTAGCCCCTCTGAGACAGCTTATAGTGGATGTACTTCATCACTATCTCCCGGTTATCATACCCTGTTCTCCCCGCGTGCGCCATCCTTCCCCGAGGAAAAGCAGCCGGGTACCAACAGCACCTCTCGTCCCCTCTCCCACCCCACGGCCCCAAGGGAAAAAAGAGTAGTTATAATCCAGCTATTTTATTGGATGCGCTCTGCATTCTTGGATGAGGGGGTGTCTTCAGTCACGCGGAACACTTGATTCTGGTGTTTCCCCCTTGGCATGAGATGCAGGAAATTTTTACTCAAATTCCTTTCGGATCTTTATTTCATGAGGCACACTCTTTCTTAAACATTCTTAATATCAGCCTACTTCCTCCGTGATGCTGTAAGGTTAGAAAGGAAAAAAAAAAAAAACCTAGTAAGTTTAAATCAGGTGCATTCTCCTTAATACAGGGAAAGAAGGGCGTGCACACTGCAAGTTACACGGCTAAACAGAACGTATCAAACTGCCTGGCAATGAAACTCACTCGAATACGCTTCAAGTCAGAAGTCACAAATGTGTCCATTCAAAAGTTACATTAAACCGACTTCCAGAGCGGGGAACTTACTTGTGTGTTTGAAAGACAGCATGATCCTCTGTCAACTTTCCTTTTCCCGTAAAACCAAAACAAACGCGTAAGGCAACGATCCCATTAATCTTCAGAACTCCCCGCCGATAGGTGCTCTGAAACTTCCAAATGAATCGGGCGTCGGGGGGTGGGGTGGGTGAAGAGGGGTAACCGTTAGGGTCTCCAGATTTCTGTTTCACAGAAACGTCAATCCCTCGGAATCCCGACCGGAGGGCTCAAGAGCACGGGAGAGAAAGGCAGCTGCGGCAGCAGATGAATTACAATTTCCAGTCCAGCATTTGCAGAAGTCCTGGGATCCTTTTCCCCCCTCTCGGCAATTCACACACGCGCACCCGCGCGCGGGCGCAGGCGTGGGTCTCCCATGCACGGGCCGGGCGCAGGAATCCTCTCCGGATTAAACTCCGATCGGCCACGGCATCCCCGGAGGAGCGGCTGGAGACGCGAGGGCTCGGCTCGCCGGGCCGCCGGTGCCTGCGAGCGCGCGCAGCCCGCGCCGCGTGTGGCGCGGTGGGGAGGAGGCGGTGGCGGGGGAGGGCTTTATTTTTTCCCTCTTTTCCTAAAAAGGATGACTGCTACGAAGTTCTCTCCCCCCCCGGACCCCCTCTTCCGCTGCACCCCACCAGCGCACCCCGCCTCCGGGCTGCGCACCCTTTCTCCTCCTCCTCCCGCGGCGGCGCCGGCGGCGGCCGCGTCCTCCGGCTCGCGCCGCACAGCCCGCTCCGCGCGGTGACGGCCACGGGCGGGGAGGGCGGGCGCCGGGGCACCTTCGCGGGCGGCGGCGGCGGCGGCTCGGCGGGGCCCCGGGCAGCGGCGGGCGGCGCGCGGCGGGCGGGAGGCGGGCGCGGGCGGGGAGGGGCGGGAGGAAGGGGGCGGGCTCGGGGGGGCCGGGCCTCTGACTTCATTCTCCTCGCGGGCCGCCCGGCTTCCTGTGCGTGCGTCACCGTTCATTCAAAAAAAGAAGCCAGCGAGCGCCCTCCTCTGAGCCGCCCGGCCGCCCCCTCCGCCGCGCGCCCCTGCCCGGGTTAAAGGCGCCGCGGCAGGCCGGGAGCGGCGCGCGGGGCCGAGGCTGCGGGGGGCGCGCGCGCTGGCGCGGGGCGGCCGTCGCCGTCGCCGTCTCTGCGCCGCCCGCTGGGCCCGGCCGGTGGGTGGCGCGGCGGCGCAGGCCTCCCGCGCGGCCGCGGCGCTGTGGGTGTTCGCGGGGCCTGCGGCGGGGCCTGGCGCGCGCTGCGGGGGTCGCCGGGGGCGGGGAGCAGGGGGAGGGCGCCGGGGACACGGGGTCCGATGGCAGAGCGAGGAGGGGCAGCGGCTGGGTGGGTGGGCGGTGGAAACGAGGGGCGGACGAGCGCCGGGAACCGCTGCGCCCGCTTCTAGCCCAGTGTCTCTGTGTGTGTGTGTGTGTGTGTGTGTGTGTGTGTGTGTGCGCGCGCGCGCACGCTCTGTAGGTTCCCAGCTCTAACCTTGTTGGTGTGGGTGGGTGTGGGTGGGTGCACTCTCCGTGTGTGTGTGTGTGTGTGTGTGTGTGTGTGTGTTTTCTGTAGGTTCCCGGCTCTAATCTTGTTGGTGTGGGTGGGTGCACTCTCCATATGTCAGGCGCTGGGTGGCCTGGGAGAGGACCGAGGCCACTGCGGACCCGCGAGCCGTGGGGCCTCAGCGCTGCCCTCCAGTGCAGAGAGGGGACTCTGCACATGGATTGAGGGATGCCTAGGGAAGTCCCACGCGGCGTGTTTACTTTCAAGTGGCAGCCTAGGTGACCCTGCAGAACACGCGTGCGCAGCCTGGCTCCTTTTAACCTGAACACCCACTGTGGGGGCCAAGGCCAGCTGTAACTCTCAGTGGGCCAGTGAAGGGGAGGCGTGAAGGATGATCAGGGCCTTAAAATAATTAAGTAAATGAGTTTCCTCCTAACACTTTTGTCAGCACTGGGTCAGGGATGGACACTTTGAGGCGTGCTTGCCTGGCAACTCTCAAGCCCACAAAAGAACACTGGGGTGGGTGGGTTTGTAAATGTCTCCACCTTTGCCTCGCAGTCAATCCTAGATGGCTTCACCTCTTCAATACACATGTGCACACGCAAAACTGTGTGTGCACAGACACATTAAAAGTCGCCAGCATGAATAGCCCCTAAGAGAAAAGAACAAAAGGACAATTTGCAAATGTTTAACTATTTTTATCTTTAAGAGTCTTTGACAAAGCACCAAGAAAATAAAGTTTACTGAAAGCACAGAGGCTTACTTAATAGGGATCAATTACAACTAGATAGGGACACTGGATATTGTGATAGAAACAAATGTGTACAAATACATTCTGACACTTTATTTTTTCTCATTCCTAGTCTAAAATGAAAGCATTTATCCTTAGGGAAAAAAAACATGTTTATTTCTTCATTTATTATGCCCAATCAGCCATCATGCCAACCTCTCTCAGGTATGAATGGGTTCCATGGCACAACTCTCTTATCCAGGCAAAAAGGAATGAAGGGAGATGTTCCTTCCTGCCTTTCCGATGGCTGTGATCCAGTCCCCTTTTATCCACAGGCAGTGGTGAAGAGGTGGTGTGGCCAAGAAGCCAACATGGGATATAGGATGACCTGGGATATGTATTCTCATAGAAACAGAAATCCTACCAATTCCCTAACAAAGTTCAGGCAGGAGTTGTCTCGGAACCTTGTCTTAAACCCGCAGAATTACTTAAGAGGAATTGAAAGCTTTTGGACTTCTAATACCCAGCATTCTGGTGAGGAAACGAAAGGACAGGGCTGGAAAAGAAACTACTTCTGCAAAGGGGGCAGCCAGAGGAAATGAATCCCCAATTCCCAGAGAAAGAAAAGCCTCCTGACTTTTCCTTTGCTCCCATTGTCTTACTTTATGGGGTTTCCCATACTATCGGTACCTTACGTGGTGTCTTCGCTAACGCCAACACCATCTGGACAGGTCTGTGTCACAACCCTTGGCCAGATCTGTGCCTGAGAACTTCCAGACACCGTACTTTCCAAGACAGCTCCCACCACTGAAGAGCAGCGGGACCACCTTTAGCCAGCTCTCCCTGGTTAGGTTCTACCAATAGTGGGGCACCAGGAAAAGAACAAGATGAAGGGAATGGAAATTGTATCAAGAGTCTGAAAGGCCCGTGTTTTCCTTCTTCAGTTACTAAACAAAAAGCATTTTTTATTGCCAGGTTTCGCCACCTGCTGGTTGGTGCTTAACAGCGTTATTCAGAAAGTTCACTTCATTAACCACCAGTGTAAGTGTTCCCTAAATTTATGAAATTCCCAAAGAATATTATTCTAACATGAACATACAGATGTTTAATATAAGTACGTATCAAATCTTCCCAGAGATTAAACCATTTAAAATGAGGAAAGAGACCATTAACTGAGAGAGAATTGCTAAGAGGAACATGAAAGAGTTAAAAATATAACCATTTAGATGATTTTTAGGTTAAAAACCAAGACCCCCGGTGAAGTAGAAATAAATTCATAAACAAACTCATTAGAGAATAAAATCAAATGCTTGACAAATCCTGCATAAATGAAAAATGACCTGCTTTAAAAATAACATCTCACAGGCCTGATATGCAATCCAAAATGCTGGTTTCTAATTTCAAGTATCTTAAGGGGCTAGTGTTGAGCTCAGTTGTTAGAGTGCCGCTCTGCTGTCTCTGAGGCCCTGAGCTCCATCCCTAGCACTGCAAAAACAGGAGAAGGAGGTGGCAATCCACTCCCAAACAATCGCTATGGGTTGGACACAACTTGACGGCACCTAACAACATACGTTATGAACCTCTGGATTGAACCCAGAGCCTCGTACCTACTTTACAAGTGTTCTTCCACCGAGCTCTATTCCAGCCATTTTTTGAGATGGTGTCTCACTAAGTTATGCAGGCTACCTTTGTCTTTGAACTTGCAATCCTTCTGCCTCAGCCTCGAGTCACTGGGATTATAGACATGCACCGCTGCACCTGGCTCCTTACAAACTCTTCTGCTGAATAATGCCACATTCTTTCAGATGGTTTGAGTACTTGGTAGGCAAGCATTGCATAAGCCCCAGTAACACCAGGGACTCTCAATTCATTCAGGCTCAGCCTTCTGCTGTAAGTGATCACATTCCAGTTGTTCACACCGTTCTCAAAATCTTTCTTGTCATGATTAGGAAACATTTCCATCAAATCTAAACCAATAACCTTAGTTTAACTTAGAAACCCGCTGAATTTATGGTGGGTCCTAAACCTCAAAAAATGTTAGAATCACGAGAGGGTAAAGGAGGAGCGAATGTGAGCACTGTACAATGAAATGCTCGTATGGAAATGTCATAATCAGACCCATGAAGTCATACATTAAAAATTACAAGTAGAAAGTTAAAAAAAAGAACAGTTAAGCAACAATCTTTAAAACCAGGCAACCATCTACAAGGAAACCATGCTGTTGTGCAAGCTTAACAGTGGACAAATAATGTTTACTTTTGGTTTACGAAAGAAAGCATAGGAAATTCACTTGTGGCCATTGTTTTCCCTTTTAAGTGAGTAACTTGGTATTTAAAGTGAAATAAACTAAGGGTAGGAAGTTGTCTCAAATGCCTACTCCTCTCCTTGGATTGAAGCTATAGAAGTAGAACTGAACAAGGTTTAACAGTGTTGTATCACAGGGAAACAGATGAAGAACTCACATTTTTATGCTCAATAACTAAATTTTATTCTCTTGTGCTGTTTACCACAGAATTTCTCAGGCATGACATGCTAAGGAACATAATTGTTGTTGTTGTTAGGTGCCCTCGAGTCGGTATCTGACTCATAGCGAACCTCATAGGGTTTTCAATGGCTGACTGTTTCGGGATTGCCTTGGGAGTGGATTGCCAGGTCCTTCTCCCAAAGGAACATAATTAGAAATATTAAAATCAGTATGTTTGCTTCTTAGGGCTTTTGTGACAAAGTACCACTAACAGGTGGCTTCAGACGATAGAAATATATCTTCTCTCATGGTTCTAGAGGTTCAAAGTCCAAAATCAAGATGCCAGCAAGGCCATGGTCCCTCTGAGACTCTGGATAAGATCTTTCCTTGTCTCTATCAACTGCTGGTGGTGGCCGGCAATTCCTGACATTTGTTGGCTTGTGGTTGCTTCCTTTGACCTATGCCTCTGTCATGACATGGCAGCCTTCTTGTATATCTGTGTTTTCCTTCTTATAAATTCACCTGTCTTACTGCACTAGACCCTATCCTAATAATGCCATCTTGACTTGGTTACATCTGTGCAGACCTTACTTCTGAATGAGGCCAGGGATGTCAACATCTTTTGGGGTGGCAATTCAACCCACAATGTGTGTCACAGTTTATCTTTCAAAGTAATAAGGATCATTTACTCCAACACCTAAGGAATGCGCAACATTAAAGCTGAATGTAAGGGGTATTGTAACATTTCTAAAACTAAACCCTAGCTATTTCATATTCCCGCTCCAAGGTCTTCAAAAGCTCAAATCTCACTCCTTTGCATGATCTGGCCAGGCCTGCCCACCCTTCCTTTCCATGGTCCCTTCTCACAGCTATAATTTCTGGTGGTTTCCAGAATATGCCAAGGTCTCTCACATCTTTTGCCTTTGCACCTCTGTCCACCTCCCTGACATCCACCCAACCTTTTAACCTGGCAATTTCACACTTATTCCGTAAATCTCAGCTCACACACTTCTTCCTCTGTGAAACCAGCCCTGACTTCTTGGGTGCTGCTAGGACACAGACGAGGAGTTTCAAAACCAGAAACCTGGGTTGGAATCCTGGCTCTTGTTTTGGCACCTGGACTATTGGCACCTGACCTTGGACAATTCATCGACCCTCTGTGTACCTGCTCTCCCTTCATAGCTGTTGTTGTTGTTGTTAGGTGCCGTGGAGTCGGTATCTGACCCATAGCGACCCTCATAGGGTTTTCAATGGCTGTTTCGGGATTGCCTTGGGAGTGGATTGCCAGGCTCTTCTCCCATTTTTGCAGTGCTGGGAATTGAGCTCGGGACCTCAGAGACTGCAGCGCAGCGCTCTACCAACTGAGCTAAATCCCAGCCCATTAGGTGCCTTTGAGTACTGGTGTCTGACTCATAGCGACCCCACATACAACAGGGGAAACACAATTGTCAGTGCTTCTCTGCTGTTCATAGGGTTTTTCAATGGCAGATTGATTTTTGGGAGTGGGTTGCCAGGTCCTTCTCCCAAGCCTACAGCACCTGGTGTTCCTAGGCGGTCTCCCATCCAAGTACTAACCAGGCCCAAGCCTGCTTAGCTTCCGAGATCTGACGGGATCAGATGCCACAGGGCTATGGCTACAGGCCCCTTCATAGCAGAGAGCTCTAAATACTACTACTCGCAGGGTTAGTGAATGATTTCAACAATTTAAAATGTGTAGAACACTCGGGACTAGCACGTGCTAAATTTTCAGTGTTAATTGTGATGGTATCTTAATCATATCTACTGTCAATCACTGCACAATCTCTGGCATATTTTCTGCACTTCAAACTAAACTATTGGAGTGTAGGAACTACGTTTTTCTTAGGTGCCTTCCCAGGCTAGAACAGGGCTCAGCATCCAACTATTTATATAAAGGCCTCAAATAAATATTCAAATAAAAGCCTCAGGCCAAAAAAGGGAATGGGGAGTTGGTTCCTTTTTCCCGGGGAAGACTTGTAAGGCCATAGGAGAATCCTCAGGTGGATGACAACATAGAGGCAATGAAGAAATAGGAAATGTAATGGCCACCAGGGAGGGACATGGTTTATACAGAATTGTACCCTTAGCTCTTGGATAGCAAGCACATCTCTGGTATTCAACAAATACACGTGGAATGAGGAAAACTGAAGTTATAAAATCAGGAGAACAGAAATCAAGAAGTAACTTTTCTTTTTAACATCAAAACATAAAAGTTATGAATATAAATTGCTAAAATTCAAAGAAAGGTTAAGCTTGCAAACAAAGATATCCAAAAAAATCTCTTCTCAATGTGACCCATATATTTTTTAAGAACTGATGAATATCAAGGCATGTCCTTTTACATATCACTGTTGTATAATTTGCTACCCTTCAGAGACAGGAGATAGTTCGTTAACAGAATACACAGGTATAAAGTATAGGAAATCTATTTATTTATATATGAAACATAATTTAAGAAATTTTACTAAATTCCACATTTCTTACACTTTTAGTCACATATCCCATATGAGAGTCCCACAAACAACATATTTGAAATAAGAGCTCAGGATAACAAGTATATACTCTGAAATTTTTACTTCCTAAAATAGGATAAAAATTAGGCCTATGAAATGTTTCAGATGCTAAGCTGAAATAACATCAAAGAAGACATTTGTGTTTTGCTTAAGTGGTCTCTTAAAAAACGCACATTTCTAGAAAAATAAGTTCTCAGATCTGTAAAGCTTGTTCCTCATTTATTTTTTGTTGTGATTCACAAATACAAGATATGAAAATTAGGTTACAATTCTGCCACAAAAGCTTCTAAAGTAGCAAACACAAGTTCTAAAATGTATCAAAATAGCCATGTGTTCTTTCTTCAATTAAAAAATGTCTTTAGAGTTGTCACATCAAGCAAGTGAAAATATACTGGCGACTATCTCCTCAAAATATTAAATCCACAGTTGCTACACTGAGCTGACTATAATCTGAACAGCAAGATTCAGCCTAGGACTGGAAGGTTACAGTTAGCAGGTACTTTTTAAAGCTGAATTACTAAGAACTGAGGGAAATGAGAAAGATACAAAGCATCTTATATCCATAAGTATGATGATTTAAAAGTGGCCTCAAATGAGTAATACATATTTAAATTAGATGTGATATAATAAAATTAAATCTGATGATGTAATTCAGAAAAAAATTATGGCACAACCTTCTTCTAGAAAGACAAAAGTATACAATCCTTTGAATTGAAGCAGCTTTTACCAAAATGCTTTCATCCTCTAAATATCAGAAACAGTCTCTTAATGTTTGACTTGAAAGAATAATATGTGGTATAACAGATCCAAATATTTATACTAAATCTACGTAAGTATTAATGTAAAGAGACTGCCACAACAGCATTTTAAATTTTCTTCTAACTGTGCAAATTATTAAATTTTAAAAATAGAAAGAAAAGAACACTCTTTTTTTTGCTTCTTTTTTGTTTGTTTGTTTGTTTGTTTTATCTCTTTTGGCTATGCTGGAGATCAAACCCAGGGCCTTGCACGTGCTAGGCAAGTGCTCTACCAGAGCCATATTCCCTGCCCAGGATTTTTGGTTTTGTATGAAGAAATGGCCTGCAGCCGTAGCCCTGTGGCATCCGATCCCGTCTGATCTCGGAAGCTAAGCAGGGTCAGGACTGGTTAGTACCTGGATGGGAGACCGCCTGGGAACACCAGAAGCTGTAGGCTTGGGAGAAGGACCTGGCAACCCCTTCCCAAAAATCAATCTGCCATTGAAAACCCTATGCACAGCAAAGAAGCACTCACAATAGTGTTTCCCCTGTTGTACAGAGGGTCGCTATGAGTCGGATATAGACTCGAGGGCACCTAACAACAACAACAACATGAAGAAATGAGGATGGTCTTCTATTCATTTTTTTAATTACAAAGGGTCCTTGAACATATTTTGGAATTTATGTGGCTGAACGATGTGAACTTTTAAATAAATATACTCACAAGCACATTTACAATTAAAATAATGCAACCAAAACCAGCAAAGCAGGCACTTCTGGACTGAAAGTCACATAAGCTACTGATGGTCACATACAGAAAGCCAATACTTCAACAGAATTACAATTAAGATTCTAGGCCTGGGAGTGTAACTCAGTGGTAGAACTCTGGCTTAGCATATGCAAGGCCCTGGGCTCAATCCTCAGCATGGGAAAAAAAATTAAAATTAAAACTTCTACTGCCATACATAAGATTCATCTACTTCTGGGTAAATGAGGTGGATCAATGCAATCCTTCAAAAAAGAAAACAAACAAACAGAAAAGATAGTTTCACTAACAACTGGACTGAGTTTTTTTTTTTTAAAAAAACACTCTTCTTCTAAGCAGAAAAACAAGCTGCCCAAATTCAAGCCAAAACACTTTAGAGAATTTTCCTAGTAATATTTTCATGTTTTGGATGAAGTCAGAACATTTTATGGTGCTGCTTAAATGTCTACAATCCCTTAGCCAAAACTCTTTGGGCCCTATGTAAGTAAGAATTCATAATTTGTTAGATGTTTAAGAGGTCATATGGGACATATACTGAATATCACAATACCACCACAGAGACTGGGCAAGATCTGTAATCAACCCCATCGATATTTCTTCAGATGAAATTAATGAACAGGCACATGAAGTGGCATTAAGATTACAATCAGTTCAAGTTTTGCAAACAAATGAATGATGGCATCAACTTTCGAAAACTAACCCTCCTTCCAAAGGTTTCTGGATAAGACAGCGCACACCTTTTACACCTCTGACAAAGCAGCCGACCTGTCCCCACTGTGTTCTCTACAAACCTGCTTTCACGTCTGAGTTCAAACTGTGCTAGGGACAGAATCTCCCACCACAGAACAAGGGCTCTTAAATTCGTTCAGGCACTAGATTACCTGGAGCAAACAGTGCTCTCTCTGAACATAATTTGAAAGACTGTATACTGAAATAACTTGTGAAGTGGTGAATTTTATGAAATCAGACACCATCTTGGACTAGATTTTAATACAGACCCGCAGTAGAAAACCCCAACATTCAAGTAACATTTATAAGGAATGGATAAAATTGAGACATGTCCAGATAGTAATGTGATTGTTTCCTGTGAATCAGGAAAACTCAACCACTATTCCATTTTAGCAGCTGCACAGTGTGACTCGTTAGTCTGCAAACTTTGGCTATGTAAGACCAGAAGACTCACGGAACCGTTTTGGCATCAATTTACTCCTGTAAATGGCAATGGACTTACTCCATACAACTTATATATTAAAGGACAACATCTTGTTCAACAGTATTTAAAATATGCAACTCTCAGATCTTGATGAAAAGATAGCACGGAGCCATTAAACATCTTAATTAAAAACTAAGTCACTTTAAAGTCAAGAGCTTCAAAAACTCAAAAGCAAGAAAAGCCTGGCTATCATTTCTAGCTCTTCAATCACTTTTTAAAAATTAATCAATTAATTAATTACAATAAAAAAGTTTCTTTTTTAAAAGTAGAGGTCTTTTGCCACCAGAGTGAATTGGAATGCACTATCTGTGTGCAAGGAAGAGGGGACACAACATAGAGAGGAAGGCCACTGCCCTTAAATCAGAGGACCGTGTACAATGAGCAGGGCGAAACAGACAAAGCTGGCTGAGACTCATCATAGGCACTTGCTAGAGAGATCCACTAAAAGAACAGTAGTCCCGGAGCCCAGAATCCATATTCACAGGGTAAGAGGATTTCCAAGGCTACACAGTTAGAAGAATGAGTGGCTTCCTTAACACGTGGCACAGAGGTACTGCTCTCGAGTTCAGTGGAAGAGCCACAGAGAAAACAGATGATCGTTTTATTTCAAAAAGGAAGTGTCTTCAAAACTAGCAGGGCACTGGGGTGCAGGCCTGGAATCCCAGCTACTTGCAGGCTGAGGTGGGAGGATTGCAAGTTCAAGGACAGAGACAGCCTGTGCAATTTAGGGAGAACTCGTCTCAAAATAAAACAGGGGCCAGAGGCACAGCTCAGTGGTAGAGCACTTGCCTCGCATGTGCGAAGCTGCAGGTTCAGCCCCCAATACTGAAAAGAAAATTATTCATCATTTTCCTCAGGAGTCAAACTGAAATATACCACCATCCGCCTTTCCTAAAAGCTACATGTGTGCTACGAGGGGAAGAATGCCCCATTTCTTAATTCTGTTTGTTTTAAGGAATTCGTGGATTAATTTAAAAAGTCAAGTCAAAAAATCTGAGGTGGTCAGCGCCTTTTTTATGTGTAAAAATATGACAGCAGTAAAAGCAGGATTGGAAAGAGAGGGGACACAGACACGCAGACGCTACAAGAAAACAGAGCACATGAACCTCAGGTTGTCATGGCTATAGAAGCAACTGTAAACTTTTAAGCTT
The DNA here is from genome assembly GCA_007922755.1 of Pedetes capensis. Lineage (NCBI taxonomy): Eukaryota > Metazoa > Chordata > Mammalia > Rodentia > Pedetidae > Pedetes > Pedetes capensis. The sequence continues at coordinate 453,163 of VMDO01000031.1, forward strand.
CGAAGACTTTATTTCTCTTCAGAAAACATTGAAACTGTCCTTCCCGGTGAATGAAAAATGAAAAGTTCCCCAGCATCAGAGGCTGAAGAAGACAAGAAAGCGCTGTTCTCCTACTGCAGGAGACCGAGCTCCTCGCCTTCCACTGCTCTGCCCTCTCCCGTCCCCCCTACAGGTTTAGGGATCAAAGGGAGAGAGACGCCAGAGTGCCCGGCAGCAGCAGAGTGAGCCCTCGGCACGAGTAACACAAGGTGTCAGCGACATTCGGACTCACTGGCGAATCTGCATAAAACCCATCTTGAATGAAATATACCACGTTCACAAATTTAAGAAAACTACTTTTCATGGGAGGTTTAGAAAAACCCTCAAAACTTCTTATGTGCCATAAAGTACATTTCTGAATTTGATGTCCATTGGGGGGGGGGGGCAGGAAGAATAAATAGAAAAAAACATCTAGTTACCATTCTGGAATTCTTTTCTTTACCCTGTTTACCTGGTATTAGTTCTCACACTACCACCGCTCCTCCTCAGCACCCAGAAAATCCAACAGTCTCCTGTGCCACATGTGCAGGATTACGAATAGTGTCCAGAGCTGAACGTCTATCCCTTTACTTGCAGCCAAGTTTCTGAAGAGCACTGGTCTAATCTCACATATTCGAAAACAAGACATGAGTCTGTAGGCCAAAATTTGGGTCCCGCGTAGCAGCAAGCTGTTGAAGTTATTTGGAAAAAGTCTTTTCTTCTGAGGGGTCAGACTTAGGCAGTTTTGTCTGCAATTTCAAATTTCGTTTTCTGTACCATGCAGCGACGAACTATGTTATCAAAACTTCCAAGGTAGAACAAAGCAATAGTGCGGAAAAGGCCCATGGTGACCACCTGCAAGACAAAGGGAGACCTTGTGCAGTGCAACACAATCACTCATTGCAAGGTATTTAGATCTCTAGTAAATAGCTTCCAGGACACATCTAATGTGCGCCAGGGATAAGCATAATGAAAACTCTGTAGACGTCAGTATGTTCAGAGAAAAGAGTACTCCTGTGCTATACCACTGCACAGCACTGAGCCTGTCAGAGAGAGAACGATATTTGTCTAGTTAATAAATCCCAAGCATAAAAAGAACAAAAGAGCTTTCTTTCTTTTTCTTTTCTTTTTTTTTTTTTTTTTTTTTCGGTTCTGGGGTTTGAACTCAGTGCCTCGCACTTGCATGCTCTGCAAGTGCTGGACGACTGAGCTGCATGCACCCCCAGCCCATTTTTTTTACTTTTTGAGACAGGGTCTCACTAAGTTACGCAGACTGCCTCTGGTCTCGAACTTGCGATCATCCCGCCTCCGCCTCCCAAGCCACTGGGATTACAGGCGTGCACCACTGCACCCAGCCCAAAATAGCTTTCTTAGCAACATAAGGTTATAATACCTAGGAAAGATCCACTCCAGCATCCCAAACAGCCAAACTACAATCGAGGCATCTTTGGCTTAAGATGCATGTTCTGGAGCCAGGCATGGTGGCGAATGCCTATAATCCCAGCAACCCAGAGGCGGATCGCAAATTCGAGACCAGAGGCAGTCTGCATAATTTAGCAAGACTGTCTCAAAAAGTAAAAAAAAAAAAAAAAAAAAAAGGCTGAGGGTGCAGCTCAGTGGTGCAGCACTTGATAAGCAAGCAAGCGTCAGGCCCTGGGTTCAACCTCCAGTAGCACAAAAAAAAAAGAAAAAAGAAAAAAAGATTCATGTTCTGAGCACAAGATTGAGCCCCTGCACTAGGTACTAATACTAGGGTGAGAAAGAAACATCCCTGCCCTTTCTGAGCTTATTTATTTATTGGGATGAGGTCTCCCTGTATTGCCCAGGCTGGTCTCAAACTCTTAGGCTCAACTAACCGTCCTGCTTCAGCCTGCTGAGTAGCGGGCACTATAGGTGAGTATGTGCTGGCTTGAGTTTATGGGTCAATTGGAAAGACAAGCAAGTAAGAAGGCAATTACTCTTTCAGGACCAAAGCAGCAATTAACTGTATCCATTTACTCTCATTCTTTCCATGACAGACCTTCCTTAAAGCAGCTCTAAATGGGATCCTGAAAAGGCACAAAGCTGCAGAGAAAGAGATACATTTTCCGATATGCAAGGATTCAAAAATTTGCCTTTCAGGGATCCTGTTTTTTCGGAAGGCAACTAAAAGGGGGGGGGGGGGTCAAAAAGGAAGGCACTGTCATGTAACACTGGAGCAGGGGAATCCACACATAGGAGAAGCGGGGCAGGGCTGGGGGTGGGGGCAGGGTGCTCCGGGATCATCAAGAAGGAGGGAAGCCAAGCATCGGCTAATTGCCAGGCAAGCGTGCAGCTGGTTGGGACTGGCAGCTCCCTTGCGTCGTGAAGATGAAAGAGACCCAGGGTCTGGTAGTTGTGAACATATCAAGAGGAGATGACAAAGGTCAGTGGAGAATTCAAGATTAAATTAATAATATGCAGAAAGAATACCTGTTTTGAAAGGCCAAAAGCAGTTTGGGGGAAAACAACTTTTTGTTTTGAACAAGAAAGGAAAAGCAGTCATCATACAAGACATAAGCACATGACATTCAGCTGTGAACAGCATCTACATAGATACAAAAATGATCTCACAGATCTAAATAACAACATAGCTAATCTAACAAAATGAGGGTGGGGAGGAGGAAGGTATGGAGGAGAGCCAGTCAATCCTTATCTTTTGTCATGGAAGGCAACAATGTGATGTGCCAACTACGAAATGGAGTGGAAGCTGGGGGCCTGTAATCCCAGCTGCCTGAGAGGTTGAGGCAGGAGGATCACAGGTTCAGGGTCAGAGGCAGCCTGTGCAAATTAGCAAGTTGCTGTTTCAAAATAAAAAAATAAAAAAAGAGCTGGGCGCGGTGGCACATGCCTGTAATCCCAGCGGCTGGGGAGGCGGAGGCAGGAGGATCGCAAGTTCAAGACCAGAGGCAGTCTGTGTAACTTAGCGAGACCCTGTCTCAGAAAATAAAAAAAACCTACAAAATGGGCTGGGGGCACAGCTCAGTGGTCCAGGCCCTGGGTTCAACCACTAGTACCGCAAAAAAAAAAAAAAATAAAATAAATAAATAAATAAATAAATAAATAAATAAAGGGTCTAGGGGTGCAGCTCAGTGGTAGAGTGCTTGCCTAGCATGCAGGAGGCCCTGAATTCAACTCCCTTGTATAGCCAAAAAAAGAAAAAAGAAAAAAAGAAAAAAAAGAAAGGAAGAAAAGAAGGAAAAGAAAAGAGAGAAGAAGAGAGAAGAGAAGAGGAGAGGGGAGGGGAGGGGAGGGGAGGGAGAAATGTAGGCATTCAGCGTCCAGGGAGGGGTAAGTAGGAAAGGTTCTGCTAGGAGAACAGGAATGACTGCCTCTGAGAAGGGAGGAGAGGGAGGGAGAGTCCAAGGGAGGCTCCACTGTTTTTCTCAGCAATCCTTGAAGACCATCGATTCTCTGAACAGGGCAAGGATAACTCTGAAAAGCGCCACAACCAAAGGGAAGCTGGCAAAGGCCAAACTGAAGAGTAACAAGATCACTGGTAGACAAGGGCTTGGGGGAAGGATGGAAAGGTACCACCCAGGGGAATTTTTTAGGAGAGTGAAATTATTCTGCAGGACCCTCCCAGTCATGATAGACACATGACATTTTGAATCTGTCAGATCCCATAGAAATGCACAATACCAAGAGTAAACTCTGGTAAACTCTAGACTTTAGTCAATAATACTGTATTGATACTGGTTCATCAATTGAAATAAATGTACTATGTTAACATGTTGTTGTTGTTGTTAGGTGCCATAGAGTTGGTATTTGACTCATAGTGACCCTATGTACAACAGGCGAAACAGTATTGTCAGTGCTTCTCTGCTATTGATAGGGTTTTCAATGGCGGATTGATTTTTGGGAGTGAGTTGCCAGGTCTTCTCCCAAGCCTACAGCACCTGGTGTTCCCAGGCGGTCTCCCATCCAAGTACTAACCAGGCCTGACCTTGCTTAGCTTCCCAGATCTGAAGAGATCAGATGCCACAGGGCTATGGCTGCAGGCCACGTTAACATAAGAAGTAATAATCATGAAAAATGTGGCAGTCATATATATGGGAACACCCTGCACTTTTGTTTCGAGTTTTCTATATACCTAAAAACTGCTCTAAAAAGTAAAATCCAGCCGGGCGCGGTGGCGCACGCCTGTAATCCCAGCGGCTCGGGAGGTGGAGGCGGGAGGATTGCAAGTTCGAGACCAGAGGCAGTCTGTGTAATTTAGCAAGACCCTGTCTCAAAAAAAGTAAAAAAATGGGCTGAGGGCACAGCTCAGTGGTCCAGCTCTTGCAGAGCATGCAGGCACAAGACCCTGGGTTCAACCCCCAGTACCACAAAAAAAAAAAAAAAAAAAAAAAAAAAAAAAAAAAAAAAAAAAAAAAAAAAAAAAAAAAAAAAAAAAAAAAAAAAAACCAGGAAAAAACCTCACGAAGAAGCAATGATACAGCTGAGTAACGAGCTAAAAGGAGAATGAATACAGGCACTGAACACACTCCGGGAGTTCTGCACAGAAAGCAAGGTCGAAGGTGAGAGCTGAAATGTGAGAAGTCAGTTAAGACAAAGGAAAGCTGAGGATACGGGACATAAAGAAAGTTCCAGAAATAGAAGGGGTAGAGAAAGGAAGGGAAGGGGGCTAGACAAGCTAGTGGCTGGCAGGTGGGAGAGCTTGGCCACGTGCTGGAATTTAAGCTTCATCCCATGGTACTGGGGAGCTGCAGACCACGGGGATTACAGGAGAGGGTGGCTCTGTCCTGGTCAGTGGCAGCAGCTGCTACCTAGCCTTGCTGATGACAGCCCGCTGAGCATGCAACCCCAGGGCAACTAGATCTCCTCATTTTCCAAGAGTAGTCGGGAGTCTGGACTTCTCACGTAAATTCTAATTCTGAAATTATTTTACTTAAACATACACACTCATACAGGTGGATCAGAACAATACTTTCAGAACCATGGGCCCACTCTGAACCTCTGGCTTGCCAAGTTCTGATTTGGGCAAGGGACCTACTGCAGCGACCCGGCCCAAAGCCCAGGAGCAGAAGTAGGACTGCGGAAGGGGGAATGGGCTGACCTGAGGTATGGGGTGATGGGAGGAGACAGGGACTGGACCCCTGGAGGGAAAGAGACGGGCAGTGGAGTCAGGGAGGACACCTCAGTTTCTGGCTGGGCACCGACCTCAGGCTGGGTGGCAGAGGGGCGGAGAGATGGCAGGAGGCTAGCGAAATGAAGGGCTACCTTGGACGTGCTGAACTGGAAATGTCGAGTCACTTCCCAGGGAAAGTGGCTCAGAGAAACAGATACAGAACTGGAGTCCAGAACTAATTTGCGGGCTGTGCTGTTAGCCCTGGCGTCATTTGTGTGGAAGGACAGAGTGGGCTCACAGAGAAGGTCTGGACGTGCCCTGGCCCAGATCGGCATTCTGGAACTCCTGTTCAGGGCAGACACTGGCTGCCGGGGCACCATGACAAAGAAGAGACAGGGGCCCTGTCCCCAAACGGCTTACACCCACCCGAGCGTCTACTGTCAGGGAGGACGACAAGACACTGGGTATGTTTCAGAGAGAAGAGGGCCCAGGAAAGACCCTGAGGAAGTCACAGGTAGTGGCCTCACAGGGTCTCCTGCACACACTTAGTGCTCTCTTAACACCCATTCCATGGCTTCACTTCCCAGAGTAACCCATCCATCACAACTCCGATCACATAACACGGGGTCACTGTCACCTCTTCTGCCACTCTCTCACACTAGACTGCAGGCGTCCTGAGGCTAGAAAGGCACCTGACTCTTGGAGACAAACTGCCCATGGCACAGCATTACCTTGTGTGTGTCCGGGGTAAAACTACCAATTCCCTAAGGCTAGGATCGTGCTGGGTCTTTGACAAGTGTCTCGGTCAGTTTAGTAACAGGTGACCCAACACCCCTAGGAAAGGTTTGCTAGTCTGGTGTCTCTCATCTTGTAAGCGTGGCTGCCCCTCAACTACTCCAGGCAGAGATGCCATTTTCAAACCCTTTGGAGCAGTGATTGGCAGGCAGAAGCTCTGGTAGCCCAGATCAGAAGCTCAACAGCAGACAGATGGCGCCTCATCCCAGGCAGGGCCCGACGCTGAAGACTTCCTCCCGGTCTGTATTCTTTTAGCTATGCCCTTACCTTATATCCTACTCACCTACTTCCGGCAGAGGAAAAGAAAACCTTTTTTTTTTAAATTTAAAAAATTTTTTTCAGCACTTGGGAGTTAAGCCCAGGGTCCCACACATACTTTGTAAGTGCTCTACCACTGGGCTGTACCTATAGTTCATTTATTTATTGATCTTTTTACATCTTTTTTTATTTTTTATCCTTTTTAAATTTTTTATCTTTTTATCTCTCTTATCTCATCTCTTATCTCTTATCTTTTTATCTTTTTATCTCTCTGAGTTGCAGAGGCTGCCTCTGGCCTCCAACTCGTGATCCTGTGCCTGCACCTCCCGTGTCACTGAGATGACAGGTACGCATCACCACGCCTGGAAAAGAAAAACTATTCTTAAAGTTCCTTAGTCTATTCTTAGGCTTTTCTTGCAGAGGCTGAATGAGAAGCACCTTTTGTCATGTCCATCTGTCTGCCTGTGAGCAGAACTCACCTGCTGGAGTCCTTCAGTGATAGACGTCACTGGAGCCATCCCACAGGTCAGGGAGGACAGCATGTAGCCATCTGAACCAATGGAGCTGTTAAAATTTCCTTGCTGGAAAAGAAGGAAGAGGAAAGCGGAGGATCTGAAGTAAATCTCAAGGAATCAGCTCAACACGTGAGAAACAACCAATCGCGCTCATTCACTTTAGGTGGGATGGGACATGAGAAATTCCCAAAATGTGAGTCCACAGACCTCTGGGGGTCCTTAAGACCCTGTCAGGGGATCCCCAAGGACAAAGGAATTCTCATGTTAATACTAAGATCGCCCTTTTCGCCAGTGACATTTGTATTGATGGGCAAAACAGCTACAGGAAAACACAAATCACATGGTTCTTGCCAAAATGGACTAGGATTCACTGGGCCTCCATGGGCACATGCACCTGCAGTAATAAAAAATACACAAAGAAAATACAACTTCTAAAAGTCTTCTTAAAATTTTTAAATGTCTTTTTATTTAAAAATACATTCGATAAATCAATTGCAGTGGTGCATGCCTATGATCCCAGTGACTCAGGAAGCCGAGGCAGGAGGATCCCAAGTTTGAGGCCAGAGGCAGCCTATATAACTTAGCAAGATCCTGTCTCCAGATAAAAAATACAAAACAGGGCTGGGAGTGCAGCTCAATAGTGGAGTGCTTGGAAAGTATGTGGGAGGCCCTGGGTTCAGTCCCCAGTACCATACACATATAAATATGTGTGCGTGCGTGCGTACACACACACACACACACACACACACACACACACACACACACACACAGAACCCTTGATATGTTAGTCATTTTATTAAAGCACAATCTTTGAAGACATGTCTCCTCAATACAGAAGTTCCCCCTTATCGTCAGCTTCAGTTACCTGCAGTCAAATAAGGTCTGAAAATATTAAATGGAAAATTCCAGAAATAAACAGTTCATACGTTTTAAATTGTCTACTGTTCTGGGTAGCATGACGAAATCTCCTGCAGTGCAGCTCTGTCCCACCCAGGGCATGAATCATCCCTTTGTCCAGCATATCCAATGTTTAGTCTACAAATTAAACTTTCTCATAGGTAGGCTTATAGGAAGAAACCTGATCTATGTAGGGTTCAGTGTTATCTTCGGTTGCAGGCACCCACTGGGGGTCTTGGAAAATAGCCCTGGAGGATAAGGGGCACTACTGAACTCCACGTGACAAATGAGAACTTCACATGAAGTGCTTCTGATACACTTGTGAATGAATACCAAAGATGGCTGCCTTAAAGAAAAGCCCTCAGGCAACTGTTTAAAAGCTGCTGGAGCACCATTTTCCTATGAAAGAACCTCTGGCAAGAACCTAAGTTATTCGGAATCGGGAAGTTGGGAAGTTATTCGGAATTGGGTACATGGCAGACCTGTGGCAAATGAAGGAAGTGAGACTGTTGCTTGGAAGAAAACAACTGGATGGGTTTGTGGACAATGATAAGATCTGAACTTTTAAGCAAAAATTCAGATTTATGACAACTTGTGCCTATCATCATGAGATTACCAGCTTGCTGATACATATTTTTATGATAAGCTCAGCAGTGATATTGGCAAATATGATTTCTTTTTGACAACTCAGTGAACCCATATTTTCCAAATGACTAATGCATGTTACAAAATCATGAATGGGTAAAAGATCTATTCAAAGTATGAGACAGACCAATGGATTTTAATGTCACAGAGAACAAAAAGTTCATTGATGAGGTTTCCAATTTTACATTGTAACTAACCTTTAAGGAACTATCATTTGTCAAGTTTGAGTCTAATATCAAGAAAAAAACTTATGTCCATAATTATCTGAAAAGCCTAAAAAACACTTCTCATCCTTCCAACTACCATCTGTGTAAAGTTGGATTTTCTACAAATGTTTCAATCAAAACAACATATTACAACAGATTAATCATAGAAGCAGCTATTAGACTCCAGCTGACTTCTATTATTAACGCAGACCTTGAAGACACTGGTGAAAATATAAGGCAATGCTCCATTTCTTGCTGAATTTTTGTTTTGAATAAAAGATTGTTTTTGTAAAAAATGTCACATTAAAACCTAATGGATTTATAATTCTTATTTTAAATGAATTCAAAACTAACTTTTTTTTGTGGTGTTGGGGATCAAACCTAGGGCCTCCTGCATGCTAGCAAGTGCTCTACCACTGAGCTATAATCCCAGCCCCCATAACTATTTTTTAAATTACAGCTTTAATTTCTAATATGGCAAGTTTGATAAATATAACCCAGGTAAACAAAAGTTCTCTGGGGTTGTCAGTAATATATAACGGTGTAAAGTGGTCAAGAGAAAGAAAAGCTTGAAAACTACTAGAAAACATGAATCCTGCCAAAATGGGAAGAGCTATTTTTGATCACTAAAAATCCTGAGTGTTCGCTTTGACTTGAGATACACAGGGGAAGAAAAAGACCCACGGGCACCCCCGTCCCATTTTGTCCTATGCTTTCAAGGCAATTAGGGCAAAGTTGTTCGCCTGTGTGTGTATTTTCATAGAGCGCGCTGTTTCTTTAATTCTGTTCACCTCAGCCTGATGCCAGTCGAGGCTGTACCACAGTGTGTGGACACCTCTTATCCCAGTGGTCCTAAAGATTTTCCAAAGTCAGTGAAGGACGAACTCACAGACGTCCTTCCAAAACACCCATTTTTCTCCATATAGATTAATGAGAATGTTGTCAAATGGTACATGGTACATAAATCATCATTTTCCAGAAGACCACGTGGTTTCTCAAGATACCCTGTGTGATCCCCAGTACATTCAGGAGCTGAGAAGCACATCGGCTGAGATGACAGGATGGTGAGCCCCGCTGATGGGCTGCACCTCCTGACTTACCAGTTCACGCTGGGGAAAATGAGACTGGGAAGCAGGAAGGGGAAAGAAAAACTCTTAACCAGTGAGCCTAGCAACAAGATACCCAAAATAACCTAAAACTGTGGGAACGAAGAAGGCAACAGGCAATAAGTATGTATTGCTTGTACCTCACAAATAAGTCTCGTTTTTCTTTTTCTTTTTTTGTTCAAAAACTGAAGTTCCAGACATCCTTACCGGAAAATCTTTTCCTAAGGCTAAGACACATAATCAGTTTCCAGGAGCCTCCTACTAATATGGAACCAATTAAGGGTCTAAGGAAAGAAAAGTAGAGCCTAATATTAAGTATGATGAATCTGATCGAAAAATTACAGTCATTTTGCTCTGAAATAAGTCCCCGAGTAAATATCTTTTCAAAAATACAGTACAACTACAAATAGTACAGAAAGCAGAGCAAGGATTTTACTTACTATGGCGTCTTTAACAATTTGTTTGGCCACCTGTTCTGGTTTGCAAACATTTGTGGTTGCTGAAATAAGTCGAGTCTCCAAAGGCTAAAAGTGAAAAAAATGTATGTATCAATGCCATTACTGTCCATTACATTAAAAATAAATAAGTCTACCAGATGTGGTGGCACATTCCTATAATCCCAGCTATTTAGGAGGCCAAGGCAAGAGGAGCCCAAGTTTGAGATCTGCCTGGGCTACATAGTGAGTTCAAGGCCAGCCTGAGTAACTTAGAAGACCCTGTCTCAAAATAAAATTTTTTTAAATTTTGAGGGAAGGGGTCTGGGGATGTAGCTCTGGGTAGAATGCTTGCCTAGCATATTCAAGACCTTGGGTTCAATTGCCAGTATTTCTAGCTAGACCTCCAATCTAAAAATAATTCCAATTTTCTACCTTAGAACAGATCCCTATTTTTAGAATGAGGCCCATTGGGATTCTCTTTCGGTACTGGGGGTTGAACCCAGGGCCTTGTGATTGCATGCTCTGCAAGTTCTGGATCACTGAGCTGCGCCCCCAGCCTTTTTTTTTTTTTAACTTTTTGAGACAGGGTCTCGCTAAATTACGCAGACTGCCTCTGGTCTCGAACTTGCGATCCTCCCACCTCCGCCTCCTGAGCCGCTGGGATTACAGGCATGCGCCACCGTGCCTGGATGCCCATGGGGATTCTAAGTCAGCTTCTACCTGGTTACTGTGGAACATTCAGCCAAGGTGCTGAAGCCAGGCAAGGCGATCTTTGCCACTCTCTGTAGGACAGGTAAGGACAATGAGGACCATTAAAGCTGGAGCGAGACCACATCACTGCGTATCAGCACAGAAGGACCCTCTGACTCCTCACTGCTGGCCAGACACCTGACAGATCAGTGCACACAGAGGCTGGAGCCTGCATCCTGAGCAAACCTGCTCCCAGGCCAGCACCTCCATTCTGACCAGACTCCCAGGCCGGCAGACAACTGATGCCTGGGGGCAGAGCTATGGTCCTAGATAGGGACTGTCTCAACCCAGCCCTTGTTCAAGAACTGTGGCCATTTCTTAAAGGACCTACAGAGGCAGCAAATAAACAGGATGCTCAAAGAGAAGCCACTGAGGAAACAACATTGAGGGGTCCCTAGTTTGGCTGAGCGCTAGTTATAGGGCTAGGGATTCACGCCAAAGCTTGGCCTTCCGTTCTTTATAAGGTGGTTAAAGGTCACCAGGTGCGGTGGCGCACACCTGTAATCCCAGTGGCTTGGGAGGTGGAGGCGGGAGGATCACAAGTTCGAGACCAGTGGCAGTCTGCGTAATTTAGCGAGACCCTGTCTCAAAAAGTGAAAAACTGGGTTGAGGGTGCAGCTCAGTTGTCCAGCACTTGCAGAGCATGAAAGCGCGAGGCCCTGGGTTCAGCCCCCAGTACCACAAAAAAAAAAAAAGGTGGTTAAAGGTCCATCCTCAACTGTCATCTTGCTTAAAATGCTTTTCCTGAATTCCTAGCTGTCAGTGATCTCTCTCTCTCCTCTCAACATTTCTGCCTTAATATACATGACAGCTATTTCTGTGTTTATCTTTTACTCTCCTACACTTCTTGTGAGCAGTGTGTTTTCTTCTCATTTATCCTGGACTCTTCTCTGTGGCACCTTACGCATCGTATGTTCAAACATTCTTTAAAAGAGTGTCAAACTGAACCCCTAAAGCGCAACAGAGGGCTTGGAAAAGTAAAATACAAACTATAATATATTTTCTTTGTGTCCTTCTGGTTTGATTTGGTTTCATGAGATATCCTCTTGCAGTGTAGCCCAGGCTGGTCTTGACCTCTCAATCCTCCTGTCTTGACCTCCCAAGTGCTTGGATTTCAGGTGTGTGCCACCACGCTCGGCTTATCTTTTCTCAAATCACAAAAGTAAGGCACTTCGTCAGAGCTGAGTATTTCTCGATGAGCCTGAAGGAAGGGAAGGCCCCCTCGGAAGCTCTCCATGTTTGCTCTCCCGCACCATCCAGCTGGCAGGACCACGCAAGGTGCACAGGTCTAAAAGTACCAAGCTGCTCCCCAAAGGACCCATGGATCACACAGAACTCTACTTCCCTGAAGAAGTGAAAATCCCAGATAACAGCACAGTTAAACCTTAGGAGCTTAGGGAAATCACCACCCTCTGTCAGCTTTGGCTTCAAACCTAAACACTCCCGTGGGGCACGGGGACGCATGCCTGTAATCCCAGCGGCAAGGGAGGCGGAGGCAGGAGGATCACAAGTTCGAGACCAGAGGTAGCCTGCATAATTTAGGGAGACCCTGTCTCAAAAAAGTAAAAAGAAAAAATGGGCTGGGCGTGCAGCTCAGTGGGCCAGCACTTGCAAAGTATGCAAGTGGGAAGCCCTGGGTTCAACCCTCAGTATCGCAAAATAAATAAATAAATAAATAAACACTGCAAACCAAAAGTTGCGAATCTGCTTAGCCGATCTCTGCTTATTCTAAGGCAGGATATTTGGCTTAAATTTACTTCTTTGAAAAAGCATTAATTTAAAAAAAGTTTGAACCAAAAAAAAAAAAAAAAAAGACAAAGAGAATAGGAAAAAATTTCTAAATCATAAACATCTTTTTTGAAAATGAAAGTCAAAAATTTTTTTTAAATCTTAAACTAAAATCACCCTCAGTTTGAGGTGCTAAGTTCTGACTGATTTCTTTCTTCCCACTTCACATGTTTGGTCAGAGTGCCTACTATGTGTCAAGGTAAAGAATATTTTCCACTGACCAACGTATGAAGCTCGCATTCAACTCAGAATAACTGGAAGCCGTTTTCTAAAATGTACATGTCTAGGTGTGATAAATGCTATAGTGGCCCAAATCGTGAGACCCCAAGGCAACTCCCCTACAAGAACACATCAGCAATTTGCTTGGTTGTTGGTTGTTAGGTGTTATTGAGTCATGTCTGACTCACAGTGACCCTCATAGGGTTTTCAATGGCTGACTGTTTTCGGGATTGCCTCGGGAGTGGATTGCCACGTCCTTCTCCCATTTTTGTGGTGCTGGAAATCAATCTGGGGACCTCAGAGACTGCAGAGTGGCACTCTACCACCTGAGCTAAATCCCAGCCCTTTATCAGCAGTTTATTAATCAGAAACTATTAATCTTAGAATGCAGCCACCACTCATAGCAGTTACGAGGCATCCTGCTGGAAAAGGAAAAATTATGGCATGGAATGGTGAGCTTCCCAGAGCTCTTGCCTTGCTTGGGTCTCACAATGCAGATAGCTGACCTTACTCTGCCAAAGCCTGGAGACTGTGGGAATTCTCACTAGGCAAAGCGATGGAATCATGAGCAAAGGCAGGTCGATGCTAGTATAAGGAAATCTTCTAATGAAATGGGCACCCCCCCCCCACCACCACCCTAGGATAAGGCAGAAAGCTGAAACAGCAGAGCTTTATGACTGGCATTTTAGTGCCTCATTCAAATGTGGACAACTAGGAATCACTAGGCCTTTGAAGAATGTCCAGAACAGGTAAGGTTGGACACAGAAGAAAATTTGAAAAATCAAACAAATACACAACAACAACAACAAAAGACCAAAAGCCCAGAATGAAGATCTTTAGAAATAAAAGAAAATATAATCTCCATGAAAGAAGGCAAGAAGTTATAACATGTTTTAGAAAAATATGTCAGCAGAAATAAACATTTCGACAGAAAAATTCAAAGAGGAGAAAACAATGAGAGAAAAAGAGAAGGAAATTACAGTCAGTTCACAAAGTTCAACATCTGAGTAACAGAAGCTCCTCAAAGAACACTGTAAAATACTTTGGATAGAAATAAATTATTAAAAAATTAAAACAATAAAAAATTCCAGAACTGGAGGTCATGTTGTTGTTGTTAGGTGCCACTGAGTCGGTACTTGAGTCATAGTGACCCTATGTACAACAGGCGAAACACTTTGCTATTCATAGGGTTTTCAATGGCGGATTTTTTGGGAGAGGGTTGCTGGGTTCTTCTTCCAAGCCTACAGCACCTGGTGTTCCCAGGCAGTCTCCCATCCAAGTACTAACCAGGCCTGATCCTGCTTAGCTTCTGAGATCTGATGGGATTGGATGCCACAGGGCTACGGCTAAAGGCTAGGAGCTCATGAGTGGACAGAATATAAGGATTCATTTAAGTATCTGGTGTATGAAATGAGAATATTTTACATCAAAATACATTAAATAAAGATAAAAAGGGACAAAAAGCTTTCAAAACTAAACAAAAAATAGGCCCTTGTGAGGATTAATCTTAACTGTCAACTTGATTAGACTGAGAAATGTTTAGGAAATTATGAAGCACACCTCTGGGTTTGGATGTGATACTGTTTCCAGAGACAATTAGATCCCGAGGCTGACCTCATGAGGGGATGAATCCCTTGATGAATCTGTAATATGATGGCATGATTAGGGAGTGGTAAAAACTAGGAGCTGGGGCCTACTTGGAGGAAGTGGGTCACTGGATGTATGTCTGGAAGGCTCTATCTTCCCTTGGCCCCTTCCTGTATTCCCCTTTTCCCTGCTTCCTGGACAACATTGTATAAACTGCTCTGTCTACCACCCATCCCCGCAATGATGGATTGATGCCTCTGAAACTGTGAGCCAAAATTAACCTTTCCTCTTTTAAGTTGCTTTTCTTGATATGTGGTCACAGAGGCACAAAAGCCTGACTAGCAGAGTCCTATAAGAATGGTTGGGTATCAAAATGGCATGGGGTTTCCAATATAAAACTCTAGAAGCCAGAAGTCAGGGGAGAAATTCCCACAACTATCCCAGAGGACACTATTTCAAGCTTAAAATTCTATACCCAACAAAACAATCCATCAAACTTAACAGCAAAACACAGGCACTTTTTGGAAATGCAAGTTCCAAATAACTGTGGCCTCTGATGTGTCCTTTCTCATGAAGTTTCCAAAGCTCCACTGAAACAGGCAGATACATGATGAAAGTAAAAGAGACTGAATCTGACAAAGGAAAAAGAAAGAGGGACCTGCAGTCTGATGGTGAAGGGAAGTGTCCAGACCACTGAGCAGGAGACCAGAGAGGGAGAGGCCCAGGAGAAGTGTCTTTGAGGAAAAAAGAGTGAAAGTAAAAGAAAATCCAATGTTCAGTTCTGTTTGATATGGGACTAAGTTATAGATACGTATGAAGTTAAGCCTGTAGCCATAGCACTGTGGTATACGATCTCGGAAGCTAAGCAGGGTCAGGCCTGGTTAGTACTTGAATGGGAGATCGCTTGGGAACACCAGGTGCTGTAGGCTTGGGAGAAGGACCCAGCAACCCACTCCCAAAAAATAATCAGCCACTGAAAACCCTATGACTAGCAGAGAAGCAGCAGCAATACGTCTCACTTGTTGGACGTAGGGTCGCTATGAGTTGGACACCAACTTGACAGCACCCAACAACAACAACAAGAATAACATGTATGAAGTTAAGCGAATGGAAAGGCAACAAAGGAAAGGTCATCACAGAAAGGTTCAAGTGTGAATAGTATTTAGAAAGTCAAAGCACAAGCACTGGATCTGAGTTAGCCAGATGACACAGGAAGAACACAGTGAGTAGGGAACAGATCAGAGCCTTAAATTTTACCTTCCACAGCAGAAAGTCAATAAATAATTTCTAAACCTTAAAAGAGAAAAAAAAGTAACAGCAGTATAAACATGTGGGTTAGGTAAGTTGGAAACCAGAAGTGAGGGAGATGAGGCAAACGACTTATGCTGGGCACCTGATGACGTATGACTGGTCACCTGGACACAAAGTTCCGAGAAGTGTATGTTAAACATTAGGAAAAGGAGGGTGGGGAAAAGAGGAAGGAGGATAGGCCTGGAGAACCCCAGGGAGGTCTTCAGGGCCAGCTCGGCACTCCTCGAGGTCCACCCAGACACCCAGCAATCACTGCCGATGGACAAATGCCACCACTCTGGAGCAGCACAGAGAAGCAGACAAGGTCTTGCCAACATTAAAGACTCAGAAGGGGACACGCGGGAATACTGACCTTGGTTTTGTTTTCTTCGGCCAGCCCCGGGGTGTCTGTGTCTGGTGGGTAGGCCACTGTGACGTAGACATTATACGGCTTCACCTGCATCGCAGAAACAAGGTTGGTACCTTTAGGAAACAAGACCCGACTTTGCATCCCACCTCTAATATCACCCATCGACCTCCCTTAGCTGCCCCGACTCTCAGAAGGTGGTCAGGCCGGGGGTGAGTCTAAGTGGAGGGCAGCTACCAACTGCATGGGGAGCCCCTTTTCCAAAAAGATGACTTAGAAAAGGCAGCACAGGATTCCTCTGGCCGCAATGCCAGATAACAGCTGACCCTAAAGTATGGCCGCCTGCAGCCGTAGCCCTGTGGCATCTGATCCCGTCAGATCTCAGAAGCTAAGCAGGGTTGACCCTGGCTAGTACTTGGATGGGAGACCGCCTGGAACACCAGGTGCTGTAGGCTTGGGAGAAGGACCTGGCAACCCACTCCCAAAAAACAACCAACCATTGAAAACCCTATCAACAGCAGAGAAGCCCTGACAATAGTGTTTCACCTGTTGTACGCAGGGTCACTACGAGTTGGATACCGACTGATAGCAACTAACAACAACAACAAAAAGTATGGCCGATCGCCTCCTGCTGAGTTTCTTCCAGGCTGGCCAGGCAGAGGCTCTGGGCGCTGTCCAATGAGGACAGCAGACAACACTTAAAACCAAAGTCCACTCATGCCCCCTGGACTCCGCAGAACCTGAGTGCCGATCTGTTTCCCCTGCAGGTGCTTCTGATAGTCTTATTATGTTCATTTATCTACAAAATAAGCTGCAGTCAGTCAAATCCCCTCCCTTCTGCGCATGTGCACCTGAGACCCAAGTCCGGAACTACATCCATCCGCAGAGAAGTCTCTGTCCAGCCTACGCCCGCCCATCACAAGGCCGGAAGCCACTCCCATTCCCCCCGGCGCCAGCAGAAAGCACCCTCAGCCCGGGTCGACAACCTCACCCGACTTGTGTGTGGAAACTCCTCCCCGCCCTCCTTTACGGGTCATCTTCCTCATCAGAAACTCCCGCAAGCCCTGCCCTCACTTGTCTGCCTCCCCACCGTGCCCCCTACTCCATGGCCCCACTAATAAGCACACCCCAACGATCTCCCGGCGTTCTTCTTCAGGGGGACCTACCCTGCTGAAGGCTGCCCAGCAACAGGCTCTTTCTTTGCCCTGGTAGTTAGCAACCCGAAGGGCAGGGGTTCAGACCATGACAATCTCTTTGCCATGGTGTTTACTTGCTCTTGGCTCACTCTCCAGCCCTCATGCAGACATCTAGAGGAAGTTGGATTGGAGGCAGCTGATAGCAAGTTCCCTCACTGCAGATCTTTTTTTTTCTTTTTTTTTTTTCCTGCAGTACTGGGGGTTGATCTCAGGGCCTCGCGCCTGCATGCTTTGCAAGTGCTGGACCACTGAGCTACACCCTCAGCCCATTTTTTTTTTTTTTTTTTTTTTTTTTGAGACAGGGTCTCGCTAAATTATGCAGACTGCCTCTGGTCTCGAACTTGCGATCCTCCTGCCTCCACCTCCTGAGATGCTGGGATTACAGGCGTGCGCCATGGCACCCCGCCGTCGCTGCAGGTCTTAAGGAGGGCAAAGTTGATGGTAAACTGGAAACTGGCAACACTGCTAGCGCACCAGCCTCTAGGAGTGTCCCAGGTCTCATCAGGAAGTCCTTTTTTTCCCAGGGTCCCAGGGTGCAGCACAGTTCCAAAGCCTCATGGGGGAGCTGCAAGGCTTGGAGATGGAGCAAAAGGTCCCGGCCAGCAGTCCTGGGAAGTGCAAGGGCGAGGGGCAGTGTCTCTGTGGGCCTGGTTTCAGTTTAAGTGCAGCTGGGGTGGGGACAGGAGCAAGCAGGGCATGTGGCCTCCAGCCAGCCACACTCATATAAAGAGCTTCGGGTGGGGACCAGGCAGCAAGCAATTTCTCCCACACTTGCTTTTGAGACAGTGACTTAACAAAATCTGTCCCTGATGACTTTGCCCTCTGTTGTGCAAGGACCAGAGAAAAACAGCACAGGAAAGGCAGTCCGTGGAAATGCCAGCTGCTCAGACCGGTCACTTCCGCAGACCTCTGTCCTCCCACAATAAGGAAGGACTGTGGTGTCAAGGCGAACCAAGACAGTGTTTCAAAGCAGTGTCTCTCAAACTCAAAGTGCTGGCTCAATTGCCAAAGGTCAGGATGGCTTTTCAGAACAGCTTTCTTATGGGCTGGGACTATAGATTGTTGGGGTGGAGAGAAACCCATCCAATCCCATTTTGGGCTGGCACCCTCTCTACAACCATCAAGCCAAACAGCAATCCCGGTCTTCAGGTGGATACTTCCAATGGCAAGTAATTTACCCATGTATTCAATCTTGTTTGGTTTTATTATTTTTTTAATTGTTTGCTTGCTTGTTTGTTTTCTGAGGCAGGGTCTCATAGCCCAGGCTGGCTAGGAATGTAGCCCGGGCTACATAGCCTTGAACTTGCAATCCTCCTGCCTCAGTTTACCAAGGATCACAGGTGCACGCCACCATATCCAGCTTGTGTCATCCTTGATTTATTCACCCCGCAAATGATGACTGAATTACAACTACATGCTGATCTTGTTCTGAGAACGAGACCCAGGTAAAAATAAAACAGACATAATCCTGATCTTCTTGGAGCCTCTGGTCCCCTGAAACTCCCAGACATGTAATTTGTTATAATCTGAATATAGTAAATATATCTATACACTAAATATACCTACACATTCCTCTAACGGTTAACCTCATACATAACCTCTTCAAAAAGGAAAGGAGGGTAGTCTGGGTTTGCTTGCTCTCGGCGAGACAAGTCTGATGCCTGCGATCCCCGCCTTTCCAGAAGGTAGGAGCCAGGTCTGGAGAAGCCTGCTGAGCCGGCCACTGTCTGATTCTCCCCATGCAGGTGGCCTGGCCACGCTCCATCCTCCCACTCTGCTCTACTCCCCTCCTGTCCTCAGCGTCTCCCTTCCCCCTGGCTTTGGCCTCAGACAGAGAGACAGAGACCACTCCTTCAAGAACTGATTTGTGACCAAAATAATCCCAGCTAAGATGTGTTGTTCCTCAATTCATTAAAACAGACACATAACAGCTGGAGAGAAGGCCTTAGCTGATCCTCCCCAAAAATCCCAACAAAGCCTTCTTTCAAATTCACTCACCATACCTACAACATTTCCAGGGTCCTACCTTAGTGTGAGCCTGCAGCCATAGCCCTGTGGCATCTGATCCCATCAGATCTTGGAAGCTAAGCAGGGTCGGGCCTGGTTAGTACTCGGATGGGAGACCACCTGGGAACTATAGGTACTGTAGGCTTGGGAGACAGAACCGGCCACCCACTCCCAAACATCAATCTGCCACTGAAAACCCTATGAACAGCAGAGAAGCACTGACAATAGTGCTTCGCCTGTTGTAGGCAGGGTCACTACGAGTCGGACACCAACTCGATGGCACCTAATCACCACCACCACCACCACCTTAGTGTGGAGGCACAAAGAGGGAGATAGGAAGACTTCAAAGTTAAGTAGACCAAAAGGATTATCAAAAGTATGCAGAGTTTGAACAACTATATTAGAAATGGACCAAATTATCCAGGCTTCAAAAACACACTGTTGTTAGTTTGTAGAGAAACAACTGGTTTGATTCAAGTTTTACTAGGAACAAAACCGATTTTAAAGACTGAATTTATTTCCGCACCCCCACCCCCAAAAACCAGCACACTATTTTTCATGATATTTGTTTAGTTTTGGTTTAGGTGATGATATTTTCAATGGGCAGCAGTGGAGCAGACTTGAGTCCAGGCCAGCTACCAGCAGTGTGCAAAACCCAGTTGTCCCCAAGAGGCTGAGGGCGCTTCGTCCTAACAACTCACCGGGGTATTTTTCTCTTCTGGATTAGCATCTCTGTTCTACCTGAAGTGAAACCAGGCCACCCAGATGATACATTTTGCCCAAGATCAGTGCATCCTGACCCACCTCTGCAAGACAAGGCTTAGGGAAAAAAACCTTAACGAGCACATTTTTCATCTCCAAAACCCCCTTGCCGACCTGGATTCTAAGGCTGAAGTAAAAGGCTGAGGCAAGCAGCCACATGAATGAGGCAGCTTTGGACCCGATTTATGGAAGCAACCTCTGCCTCAAACACATTGGCAGGCTTGGAGTCAAAGGCTTTGGCTTTGTCATTGTCTCTGTCGCTAAGGAACTATGTGACTGTGAGGAACTCACTGGATTCACTGAAAACTCACTTTTCCTTCCATAAGGTGGCACAACAATATCTATATCACCTATTTCACAAAATTATGGGAAAAATAAAATGGTTACTCATAAAGGGATTTTCAAAGTATCAGCTGCAAGGAAAATACCAATATCCTTGCTTAAAATTTCGTCGCCACACTTGCCCCCTGGCTGAACATACTGCAACAATCTATTAATTAATTAAGAGTATTAAGCCAGCTGGTAACAATGAAATCTGCGGCTTTTCCATTGTTAGGAGAAGAGCATAGTCCATCAATCTGCAAATGGCTCACTGGGACTAAGTCACTCACACCACAACTCATCCGATACCTAGGCAGTGCAGGGCTCTACCACACAGCAGCAAGGGCATCTTCTGGGGATCTTATGAACATGAGTAAGCGAACCACAGCCTGGGAACCAAATCTGGCCCTCTGCCTGCTTATATAGATACAGTTTTATTGGAACACAGTGACACCCATTCATTTACATTCTGTCTGCTTATGGCTGCTTTTCCTTTTACTGCAACACGCTTCAGGCGTTGTGACAGACACCATCTGGGAGAGGTCTAAAATATTTCCTATTTGGCCCTTTTGGTTGAAGGACTCGACTACCTACTCCCAAAAATCATTCCACCATTGAAAACCCTATGAGTAGCCAGTGAGTACCAACAACAGTGTTTCGCCTGTTGTAGGTAGGGTTGCTTTGAGTCAGATACTGACTTGATGGCACCTAACAACAACATCATTTGGCCCTTTACAGAAAAAAATTTTGCTTACCCTTGATGTAACTCTTAGCTAAGATTCCCCAAAGCACACTTACTATAAGAAGGGTTCTTGTTGTTAGGTGCCATCAAGTTGTTATCCCACTCATAGTGACCATATGTACAACAGGTGAAACACTATTATCTATAGTGCTTCCCTGCTATTCATAAGGTTTTCAATGGCGGATTGATTTTTGGGAGTGGGTTGCTGGGTCCTTCTCCCATAAGAGGGCTGGCTGTAAAAAATTCTCTTTTGGGCTTCAAACATGAACTAGTGTTCTATTTCAATATAGACTGCAGCCCAAAGAATTTTACCTAGCCATTCTCAGCATATGATTTTGGAGAGAGATATATGAGATGCTATGTAAGCAGCCCCATGTGAGGACGGATACAAGAGTCTACTTCACACGGCCAAGGGGTAAAGTTGTTCACATCATGATAAATATTTATTTTGAAGCTAATCCTAACTATACTATTCTTCCAAAAAATGCTCTCCTAACTATGAAAATAAAAGGCACTCACTTCCTTTAACATTTAAGACATGAAAATATAAGTGTTAGGAAAGCAAACTTTTTTTTTATTCTAGCCCTTTTATTTTACAGTTGAGGAGACTGAGATCAATCTAAATGATTTCTCTAAAAGCTAAGGTTTGACTTAGTACCTGAATCAAGCTCTTTCCTTCAACATTTACTAATTTTTTAATTACTAATTTTTAAATTATATAATGAGACAGGGGCTCGTTATATAATTCAGGCAAGCCATAGACTCGCTATGTAGCCCAGGCTGGCTCTGAACTCATAATCTTCTCACCTCAGCCTTTTCAAGTGCTGAGATCATAGGCCTGTACCACCAATATATTCACTCACACAGCGTTAGGCCAGTAACACCGTGAAGATATTATTAGTGCTTTGTGTGTTCAATAGGCAAAAACCTCATCGCCATCTTGCCTGTGTCATGACGTGTAATCTTGATTCAACAAGAAATGTTAATTGCAGACATTAGGGCTAATTCTCTTACACTAATGCCAAATCTACAAAGCTCGAATTTAACACAGTGCTATGTGGGAGGAGGCCAGACGACGAGGCCCCTCGCATGCTGCTGAGCGACCACATGAACAGCAACTTTTACCTCCATCTGCAGCGCTTCGGCCAAGCCCCTGACGGCAAACTTGGATGAGGAGTAGGCCGTGTAACCGAACAAGCCCAGCTGCCCCGCCTGCGAGGACACAAACACGATCCTGCCCACGCGGCGCTCCTTCATCGTGGTGATCACCGCCCGGCTCGGGTACACGCTGCCCAGGTAATTGATGCTCATTAATCTCTGCAGGGAACAAAGAGGCCACAGGAGGAGGCCACAGTCAAAACCACGAGCGCTGCTCCATGGGAATTTCGTCTCTTTCCAGATTCAACTTCAATAAATTAGGTTCAGGAGAAGCTCAAGAGACTGGGGAGTTCAACAGACGTGTTGAATGAATGAATGATCAAATGACACTGCACGTGTAGTAGGATGCCCAGGACCTACCATTGGAAGCCTATTTCTTTTCTGCATTTTTTTTCTTAGTACTGGGGGAAACCCCCGGGGCCTTGCACATGCTAGGCAAGTGCTCTACCACTGAGCTGCAGCCCCTAAACCCTTTTTCAGTTTTATTTTGACACAGGGTCTCGCTAAGTGGTGCGAGCTGCCACTGGCCTCGGCCTCCCAAGTTGCCAGAATCACAGGCATGCGCCACAGCGCCCAGCCTGAAGCTGGCGTCAGCCAAGTCCTGCATCCTCACCACAGTCATTACAGCTTGACTGAAAACTGCTCAAAATTAGTGTTCTCCTTATAAAAAGTACACTGCGTTTTGCAAGTAATACTTTTTGAAAGATAGTTTTAAGACAAAGCTTCCAAATAGTTCCAGTACTATTGTTGTTAGGTGCCACAGAGTCGGTATCCGACTCATAGTGACTCTACGTACAATAGGCGAAACACTATTGTCAGTGCTTCTCTGCTGTTCATAGGGCTTTCAATGGCACTACTATTAGTTCCGAGCTAAAGGAAGATCATAAAGAAAACAGGACAGTGGTTAATGGTACGGATTTGTGGGTTCAAGTCTTCGTTCTTCCACTTATTGCCAACTTGATGATGAATCAGAAAACAGGCACTTCTCATCTGATCGGCTGAAAATGAGGTTAATTTTGGAATTATCTCAGGATATTATTGGAGGAGTTAAAGGAGAAAACAAAAGTTAAGCCCCAATGCAGTTCCTGGCCCATCGTAAGTACTCAATATGTGTTGGCGCTTCCATTAGGACAGCAAAGAGCTCGCATAGGTATTAATTACGTTTCTGTCATCCTACAAACTCTTAAAACCTCAATTCTCAACTTGAGAATCTAAAAATACTTATATTAACATCTTTCTACAATAAAAGTCTTATAAAAACATTACCTCTAACATCGTGTACGGGCTGGGGTTTAGCTCAGTTGGTAGAGTGCTGCTCTGTTCTCTGTGAGGCCCTGGGTTTGATTCCCAGCACCACAAAAATGGGAGAAGGACCTGGCAATCCACTCTCAAAGCAATCCTGAAAAAACACCTATTGAAAACCCTATGAACAGCAGAGAAGCACCAACACAGTGCCAGGCATGGCACAATGCTGGGGAGTATTTTGTTGTTGTACATAGGGTCACTAGGAGTTGGACTTGACCCAATGGCACCTAACAACAACAACATCATCATATAAAACTAAACAACTTACTTGGGAAACTATGTAAATCATGACGTTAACTCAACAGAATATTCAGCAACTTAAAAAAAAATGCTGACCAGAAACACTGGAGTGACAGGAGGAAATATTTAATATTTACTTGTAATATTTTTGAGGCATCTGGGAAGCTGAACCCAGAGCCTCGCACATGCTAGGCAAGCGCTCTATCATTGACCTATAATGCACTCCCCGCCCCAGCCCTTTTATAGTTTGTTTGTTTTTTTGAGACAATGCGTTGCTGAATTGAGGAGGCAGCTTCTGGCCTTGAACTCAAGATCCACCTGCCTCAGCCTCCCGAGTCCTGGGATTAGAGGCATGGGCCAAGGCGCTTGGCTATACTGTAAGTTTTTAAAAAGTTTAACATAGTAAAAGATAGAGAAGACATGGATGGGAAACTTAGATGGGAAGGAGGGGAGGGGGGGAAGTATAGGGGAGGGTAAAGGGGTAACCTATATGAATAATGCTTATCAAATTGCATATATGAAAATTGTCACAATGAAAAGCATGTCAAAATGAATCACATTATGATGTACATTAAAAATTTCTAATTAAAAAAAAGTTTAAGTCAGCCAATATTTAGACTGTGACTATAACAATTTTATTTTCACAGAACCGGAAATACAGAAAATTGAAGGTGACTGTGTTTTTAGGATTCCCATTTTTTCCCCGAATATGGTGGGTTTTTGTTTTGTTTTGGTTTGGTGGTACTTGTGACTGAACTCCGGGCCTCACTCATGCTAGGAGGCAAAAGGTCTACCACTAAGTCACATCCCTACCCCATTTTTATCTATTTATTTTTTTTTGAGATAGGGTCTCGCTAAGTTGAATAGGCTGCCGCTGGCCTTTAATCTGCGATCCTCCTGCCTCAGCCTCCCAAGTCTGTGGGATTATAGGCATCGGCCATGATGCATAGGTTTACAAATTTGTTTATTTTATTTTTATTTTTTAATTTTGTTTTTGTTTTGTTTTATTTATTTTGTTAATTTGTTTATTTTATTTGTTTATTTTGTTTTATTTTGTTTTGTTTTATTTTTATTTTGTTTTTTAATTTTTTTTATGTTGTTTTAATCATAAAATGTCCTAAAAAGGTATCTGAAAAAAGATGACACACTGGGCTCACCTTGACTTCTTTTAGAGACCCCACTGAAATCTCAAGGAAAGAGTTGGGTTTTTTGTTGGTTTGTTGGTTTTAGGGAAGAACCTGGTTGCGGCTGGAGTTCAGAGGTAGAGCACTTGCTTAGCATTCTTGAGGGCCTGGGTTTGCTGCTCTTCCCCCTCAATAAAGGAAGAACCCACAAGAACAAAAGAAATAGAAACAAAAGTAACAGCATGTCGTCCTGGAAGTTCAAGAACAGAATGACAAGTGATAACTAACATGACAGAACAGAAAACCAAACGCTAAGTAGGAACACAGAAACTAAAAGGCAGGATTATACTACAGAACCCCTAAAAGGCTCAAGCAGCACCAAGAACCTTTGGAGTTGGGTGGGGTGAATGAACACAGCGAAGAAATTAGGAATGAGGAGTAAAAGTCTATGCGAAATGAAGTCAGGAAGAAATAGTCCAAATGTCCATCAACAGCAAATGGATAAACACAATGTGGCATATCAACACAATGGAGTATTACAAACTTATGAAAAGCAATGAAGCACTGATACATGCTACAATTTGGAGGAATTGCAAAAACTTTATGCTATATGAAAGAAGCCAGGCATAGAAGGGCCCATGTCACATGATTCCATTTGCCCAGGATAACCAGAGAGACAGACTAAAGATTGGTGGTGGCCAGGGAATGGCAAAGGGATCTAGGAGGGAAGGGTGGGCAACTGCTTAATAGATATGGGGTTTCCTTGTGGTTGGGGAGATGAAAATGTTTGGGAATTAGATAGAGATTGCAGTTATACAACACTGTGAACACACTAAATGCCTCTCAATCGTTCACATTAAAATAGCTAATTCTGCCAGGCATGATGGTACACGCCTGTCATCCCTGGTTCAACCCCCAGTACCAAAAAAAAAAAAAAAAAAAAAAAAAAAAAAAAAAAAAAAAAAAAAAAGAAAGAAAAAGAAAAAAAAAAATCCAGTTGGATCCTTGAGACCTCCTCATCACTGCAGAGCAGATCTGGCTCCCTCTTCCAGCCTGGCAAGACATAGAGGGTTAGTTTCTAGAGAAGATCACTCTACCTAAATTGAGGTTAAGCCTCACTTTACCTGGAAAGTCTGTCTGGACACTAAACACAGAGACTCCAGGTCTCTCTGCTGACTGCCCTCTCAGCACACTGCAGGCAGGTGCAAGTTTCCCAGGCCGGAGACTGGAACTCTTCTCCATGGGTTCTGATCAACCCAACGACCTACAGATAAACAGCCTGAAACTATCGCCGGAGATAGCCAACCAATGGCTTGACAGAGGCCCATCATCAAACAGCAACACCCCAAGCACACAACTCCTACTGGTGCTCTGTGCCCTGTGCAGCCGAGGATCACTGGACATCGGACCAAAGCCTCCAACGTGAAATGGAGACACCGGCCCCTTAGCAGAAATAAACACACATAAAAAGTGGGGACAATGAGAGGACAAAAGAAAACTTACAAATAACTCCCAGCATCCACAGACTTAGGATAAGATGCAGTGCAGCAGCAAGAAACCAGGAAGACACCACTGAAAAGGAAGGCGAAGCAATGCGTATTGGACATCCAGGACCACCAGGCGTGGTGACTCCCTGGAAGGTCTCAAAGGCCTCAGCACACAGTCATCATCATGACTAGGATTCATTACAGGAATAGGACATGAGCAAAATCAGCAGGGGGCAGACACCCAGGGCGAAGTCCAGGAGGAACCAAGTCCAGGTTTCCAAGCATCCTCTCCCAGTGTGGTCACGAGTCCCACCTAATCCTCCAGCACTGAGGTGTGACACGGCGTGCTTCACATTTTCTCCCTGCCATTGACACCTACACGCATGCACATGGGATTGCACACTTAACCTTCTTCTATTCTTCTTCGCAAACGTACAGCTCTAGAAAATATTCACTTGGCTACCCTGGCACTGCCATCAGACACAAAATACCCATTCCTATGGCCCTTGACACACCCTCTTCCCAGGGTCCTGGCTTTCCAACTATGCGTTTATTCATCTCAACCATGCAACGACTTCTTCCTCAATCCACTCTCTGCCCACCCTGTTCGGTCAAGTTGAGTCTGCATACTCTCACCTGTATTATCTTATACATGCACATACACACATGCATTCATAATCACACATACACATGCACGTGCACGCGCACACACACACACACACACACACACACACACACCCCTACTTCCCCTCTTTTCCTGGCTACCTCCCAAGACTTTTGCTTCATCACCTCATGCCTAGGCTTCGACTGTTTTCCCAAATTGATTCTTTACACAGCTGTTGACATAATCTTCCAAACCTCCCCTCCATCCCTTCCTGACAAGGTACACGAGTCTAGACAACTCCACTGTATGCTACGTTGACAAAGGCACCCTAAGGCACTCATGTCCCACCACTCTGCTTCTCTCTACACCAGGGAAACCCAACCTTTTGGCTTCCCTGGGCTGCAACGAGTTAAGAGGAACTGTCTTGGGCCATACACAAATCATATAATATGGTTAGGACATAAACATGCGAAAGGTGTCATAAAGAAAATAAACACTAGAAAACACAAGATGTTAAGATTCTTGTGGGGCCACATTACTAGCTATCCTGGGCTGTGTGTGGCCAGGGGGTTGGGCACCCCTGCCCTACACCCTGACTCTTCTCCACACCTTAAGGACGCCCCAGAGTTTCTGATGCTCCCCATGGCCTATGATAAGCAAAGCAGCCACAACACTGGTTCAGCAGATTCCTTTTCTATAAAAAAGTCAAGCATTCAAAGTCCATTCCCATCATAAAAGCTCAATAAAACACTAGGAAAAAGATGGCTGGTGCACTGCCAACGACAAACTGCTTTGCACTTAAAAAAGATTTCAAAGCTATGTCCATTTCTTTGATGCTGAAATAAATTACTAATTGAGGTTCCTTGGCCAATCTGTTTTAAAATATCAATAAAATGGATTATTTTCTTATCTTCACTTGAGAACTCTAGCAAGGCTGTTCAACTTTTGGGGTCTTTTATTGCTAATAATGCTGATACTTGACAGGAACGTCTAACATCAGTTCATTTACAAAATGCAATCTTCAAGATAATGACTCCGGTGAATTACCACAGTGATCTGTGCTGTATTAGGTGTTTCATTTTCATTTTACAGCTGAGGAAAATGAGGATTAGAGACTTGTCTACACTCTCAGGGTCTGATGATCTTGGGCCTGGGACTGAACTCTTATGAGCCTTCCTCAGGTCTTCTCAAGCTTCTGGGAACACCTGAACGCATCCGGATATTTCATTCTTGAAGCCTTTACCCATGACTTGGTCTACATTTTGTACGTGGGATACTCCCAGTGAGCAAGCAGTTTTACTCACCTCAAAAGTGCTAACTTCAAGCTCTTCGAATTTCCCTGACAGGGACGTTCCCGCGCAGTTTACAAGCATGTCCACTGGACCCAGCTTTTCCTGTGCCTGGAAAGATGTACCAGAGTAGGCATTGAGAGAGAAAAGGGGAGAATCATTCTCTTAGCAGCAAATCAAGGTTTTACAAAAACTAACTCACAGGAAACTAACTTAAACTTATAGGAAAGATTTATCAATTCCAAGCCACACAGGAAAATGGTAAAGACCAATAAAAAAAAATCAAGCAACTAATTGTAATAAGTCCAACCTCTTACTTGTTTTATGACATTCTCTACTTGGTTATAGTCTTGAGATACATCAACTGAGATACAAAGCACCACCTGTTAAAAAGAAAAAAAAAAAAACAGATCAGGGATATGGAGATGTCAAACTATTTTTTAAAGAGTTTTTAAAAATTAAAAGCATCTCTTTCCAATAAAGACAACTAATTTTGGATGTACAGATTGCACTGTTTGAAATCGGCTGCTGATGTAATTAATAAAGGCACAGCCACATAAAACAACACGCACTTGTGTGGTCTTATGAGGCCAAGGGGAGTATGGGGTAGGTGATGGAGAGAACAGGGAGGTATTTGGGAAGCCCGGTACTATATCTGGTTAAGTCCACAAGGGCCGTATGTGGGAAGGCTTGGTACCCAGTCTGTGGAACCATCAGGAAGTGGTGGTGTCTTTAAAAGGTGGGGTCTAGGTGACTGGGGCCTGCCCTCAAAGGGGAAATTGGAACCAGGTCTCTTTTTTCATTTCCCAGCCACCACAAGGTAAGCAGCTTTGCTCTGTCCTGTTCTCCCGCTCCATGATGCACTCCCTGGCCACAGGCCCAAAAGCAACAGGGGCAAACAACCAAGGACTAAAACCTCTGAAACCGTGAGAAAAACAAACCTTTCCCCTGGGTATTTTGTCACAGGGAGGGGAAGCTGACTTTCATACGAGGCTCCAAGTGTATCTTCACTTGCTAGCTGAGCAGAATCAGAGAAGGGTACACTGGCCTCCCCTGGAGGTAAGGGTATTAGAAGCCAGGGATGACCAGCATTCTGTCCACCTCTACAAAGCCACGTGGAAGGGCTGAATAAAAACAGGCCAACTGCAGTAGCAGGTACTTGCAGATAGTCCCAGCTACTTGGGAGGCCAAAGCAGGAGGATCACCTGATCCCAAGAGTTCACACACAGCCCAGACAACATAGTGAGACTCTATGTCAGAGAGAACAAGAGAGACAGAGAGAAAGACAGAGAGAAAGAGACCCACTGTCTTATGATTAGATACATGTGGAAAGTTTCATTTAATGCAAGGAATCCTACTCAAATGATTAAATAATTATTATTATTATTATTATTATTATTATTATTATTATTATTTTGCGGTACTGGGGGTTGAACCCAGGGCCTTGCGCCTGCATGCTCTGCAAGTGCTGGACCACTGAGCTGCGCCCCCAGCCCATTCTTTTGACTTTTTGAGACAGGGTCTCACTAAATTACACAGACTGCCTCTGGTCTCAAACTTGCGATCCTCCCGCCTCTGCCTCCAGAGCCACTGGGATTACAGGCATGAGCCACCTCGCCCAGCGTCAAATGATTAAATTCTTAATAAAAGGAAATATCTCCCTTTCCAAACACAACCTGGAATATTCTAGGCTAGATGGGTCATCTTTGCTTGTAATATACCCCAAGTGGATTTTATTCCCATACGATCACACGGATAACATTTTTTAAAGGAGGTAGACATCGTCGGATTAATTTTAAAACTGCCTCTTTATATTTTCTACAGAGTATTAGGTCATTCACTGTAAATTACCCATGTCCAACCAGTGGTCCACAGGCTGCATGTGGTCCAGGACAGCTGGTAATGCAGTTCCACAGTTTTATGTCCTCATTTCTCTAAGCTTTGCAATTGCGTGTGTGTGTGTGTGTGTGTGTGTGTGTGTGTGTGTGTGTGTGTGTGTGATATGAACAAAAAGTAGTTTATACATACAACTGAATACGATACAACAATAAAAGAAGTAGAAGAAAAAAACCTAAGTGAAACTGAGCACAGAGGTCCACACCTACAGTCCCACCTACTCTGGAGGCTGGGGTGGGGGCACTGCTTGAGCCCAGGAGTTCAAGACCAGCCAGTTTTAATAAATAAATAAATAGGCAAATCAACTCCTCCTTCATGCAGGAACCCAGATGGATTTTTAAAATGCTATGGAATGAAGAAATAGAGTTGCCCAAGAATGGATAAAGAACGATGTCATATGGATCTATGGAGATGGAAAGCAGATGAGTGCTTGGGCAGGGCTGGGAGCGGCTGGAATGAGAACAGAGAGTGATTACTTACAGGGATGGAAAGGAGAGTGAGAGAAGCATTCTAAAATGGATCGGATTGAGGGCTGCCCAACTCTGTGACTCTGTGGGAGACCAATGTCTGGAGCTAATGTCCCCCAAAGGTCATGTGTTTGGGTGTTGGATCCCCAGCTGGTGGTGCTGTCTGGGGGCGGTCCTAGCATTGTGGAAGCATCTTATTGTGGGCAGGCATTGAGAAGTTTCTATCTGGAGCCCTGACTGCCACAGTGTGAGGTTCTGTGCCGCAGGCCCTGCCGTAATTGCCCTGCTGCCTGTGGCTCCCATGCCTGCCCTGTGCCCTATCAACTGGTCCTCTAACCATGAGCCGCCAATAAACACCTCCTTTCATTAAGTTTGCTTTGGCCAGTTTCTCTGTTAGTCACATGGCGACAGGCCATCTGACTAACATGTGTACTTTCAACAGGGCAATTATATAGGGTGAGTGAATTATATGAAGCTGGTTAAGAAAACAAAAATGATGTCAACAAGTTCAAAAAGAAACAAAACTTTGAAAAATGCTATTTAAGCCGGGCGAGGTGGCGCACACCTGTAATCCCAGCAGCTTGGGAGGCGGAGGCAGGAGGATCACAAGTTCGAGATAGAGGCAGTCTGTGTAACTTAGCGAAACCCTGTCTCAAAAAGTAAAAAAAAAGGGCTGGGGGTGCAGCTCAGTGGTCCAGCACTTGCAAAGCATGCAAGCGTGAGGCCCTGGGTTCAACCCCTAGTACCACACACACAAAAAATGCTATTTAGGGTCACACATAGTTTACCACAGATGGTAATATTTTAAAGAAAAACAAAGGGTCAATACAAACTTCAGTTTTGGGGTAGCTTCTAGGCATGGTGGTGGGCAGAGCAGGGGCTTCAGAAACCATGGCAAATTCTTCTTTAATGTGGGTGATCAGTATGGAGTTATTCATTTGTTATTGTGTTTTACACTAAAATATGCTTTATGTATATGATTTTATTCATCGGAAACTTCACAACCAAAAAATTTTTCAAACATCCTTTCTTCTTAAGTATTTGTGTAATGTTTATTTAAATAAATAATTGAAATGAAATCATTTTCTAAAACACTGTTATTTGACCATTTGTACATGTGTGCAAAGGTTGATACATTTTTTTTGTAATAATTTGAGTTCCTAGTCACTTCAAATGATTTTGCCTTACTATTTATTTATTTGTTTATTTATTTTTGCAGTACTGAGGGGTTGAACCTAGGGAATCATGCATGTTAGGCAAGTGCTCTACCACTGAGCTGCATGCCCAGCCCTTTTTTATTTTTTCTTTTGAGACAGGGTCCCAGTAAGTTGTGCAGGCTGCCTCTGGCCTCAAACTGGCTATCCTCTTGCCTCCGCCTCCCAAGTCGCTGGGATTATAGGCCTAAGCACAATTTCACCTTTTTTAAACACAGTCTCAGCTGGGCACTGTGGCACATGACTGCAAACGCAGTACTCGGGAGGCTGAGGCAGCAGCCTCGCAAATTCAAGGCCAGAGGCAGCCTGGACAACTTAGTGAGACCTTACCTCAAAATAAAAAATAAAAAAGGGCTTGTAGGGGTGCAGCTCAGTGGTAGATCACTTGCCTAGAAGTGGGTGAGACCCTTAGCTCAACTCTCCAAGACAAAAGAGGGGAAAAAAAAAACCAAAAACCCCAGGCATGGTAGCGTAACCCTGTAATCCCAGCACTTGGGAGCCTGAGGCCAGAGGACTGCTGTGAGCTTGAGGCCAATCTAGGCTACATACCAAATCCCAGGTCAGCCTCAGCTAGAGAGAGAGACTCTGTCTCAAAAACAACCCGCTAAAGCCTAATATGTATTGTAATCAGGAAAACCATACATGCTTTCAGTGGTCTAGTTACAGCTGAAGTAACCCCTTGCTTCCTTTCTACAACTGTGCTCATCCATACAGAAAATGCATCCTGAAGACATTGTTTTACCTGTTTATCATTGATAGAGTACTTTTCAATTTCTTTCTTTGCCTGCAGCAACTTGTCCTGAAAGCAATACAGAAAAATTAGATCTGATCATCCATGTCTGTTTGCTTATTTGCCAAAAAGTAGGAAAAAAACCAATTGTTTGCATAAATATTTATTAAATTCTATGTTTTTGTTTGTTAGGTGGCGTTGAGTCGTGTCCAACTCATAGTGACCCTCGTAGGGTTTTTGATGGCAGATAGTTTCGGGATTGCCTTGGGAGTGGGTTGCCGTGGCCTTCTCCCATTTTTGCGGTGCTGGGAATTGAACTCAGGACCTCAAAGACTGCAGAGCGACGCCCTATCAACTGAGTTAAATCCTAGCCCCAATAAATTCTATAAGACACATAAAATAGCAACTATATGAGTAGCTATAGTCCATAGTTTATGAAAAAGTAAAATGTGTTAAGATGTGAATAAGTAACAGAAAGATTTTTAAATTCATTGCAGAGAAAGATATTGGAAAAACAAGCCTCAAAATCCCAATTAACAGTATTAATTGTTGATGGCCACTCTATCAATTCTAATAAACATTTTGACCTGACATTATCTAGTAGTGAAATAAAACAGGAGCAGCAATATTGCTATGCAACACTTTACAAAGCTAAATGTATCTGTGATTCCACATCAAAAGTGCTTCTGGAGGTGGGCACATGCCTATAATCCCAGTGGCTCGGGAGGCAGAGGCAGGAGGATCACAAGTTCGAAGCCAGGGGCTGTCTGCATACTTTAGTGAGACTCTGTCTCAAAAGGTAAAAAAAATGGGCTGGGGGTGGCAGCTCAGTGGTCTAGCACTTGCAAAGCATGCAAGCGCAAGGCCCTCGGTTCAAGCCCCAGTACCACAAAAAAAAAAGTGCTTCTGTAAGATATCATTCAATATTTTCCTTTTCTCCTATAAAAGCAAATATAGTAAGAATCACTTTTTACATGGACTGGGCAAACCTACACTTGGCTGCTTTCAAAAATACTTTTATGATCAGCAAAGCTATCCACATAATTGCATAATTCTCCCAAGGTCTCAATTCTGTTTGCCTTGCTTATTTTCAAGAAACGAGATACCAATTTACAGAATCCTAATCTGTCATAAAAGTAACAAACATATTATGACAACTGCAGACGAACAAACGGGGAGAATTCCTCTGCAGGACATGTAGGGTTTCCAAACGTGAGTGTGGCTATAACAAAATATCGTTCTATTAATAAATGTACCTGCAACATGACTTTGCCAAGATTGGAATGAGAAATTACGTTGGAAACTAAAGAACTTCTCCATACCAGGCTCTTCTGCGCATTCAACGGCAGCAACGCGGGACCCCTGTCTGAGCCCACCACCTGTGGCACTGGCCTGCTCTGCCTCCTCTTTCATTGTTTTTGAATCAAACACCATTTGATTCACAAAATGCCATTTTATTTCATCTGTGTTTCCATTCATTTAAGGTGACTTCAAGGTCAAAGAAATTGTTAGAGATGTCAAGGTATAAAAAAAAAGATAGGTAGCTAATCCTGCCTTTCCTGGTTTTTAGAAGAAATTATGGATGTCCAAGTCTAATTCTGGGTCACTAATTAAATATTTCCCCCCAGAGGCACTCCTTGGCCTGCCACTCCCACTGGGCTGTGTTTAGCCAACTACCCCTCCCTAAGCTATTGTTGTTGTTAGGTGCCGTGGAGTTGTGTCCGACTCATAGTGAGCCGCAATAGGGTTTTCAATGGCAGATTGTTTCGTGATTGCCTTGGGAGTGGGTTGCCACATCCTTCTCCCATTTTTGTGGTGCTGGGAATCGAACTGGGGACCTCAGAGACTGCAAAGCAGCGCTCTACCAACTGAGCTAAATCCCAGCCCCAAACAACCAGCCATTGAGAACCCTATGAAGGTCCCTATGAGTCAGACAGGACTCGACAGCACCTAACAACAAGCCTAAGCAATTAGCCCACGCTTATTCTGTCATTTCTTCTTTCATTTCTTCATCCAACAAATCTGTCTTGAGCCACTGCTCCATGCCAAGCACTATGCTCTCTATCTAAGAGCAGTGACCACGTACCAGGTCACCGTCTCCGGCCCTCATTCGGGGGCAGGATGACTTCATGCCTGTTCATGTGCACACAATGTCCTTACTTTGTACTCTAAAAACAACTCTGACAAGAATACCGACCCTAAGAAGAAGAAAAATAGACCATGCATCGGCTTGACACAGAAAAATCTGTTTTGCTACACATGAGATTGATTCCTCTGTGGTGTGTGGATTTTACCAGAGTTGTAAAGTCATACCGTAAACAAGCTATGGAGACAAAGTGTAATCACCTGCATCTTCCAGTTATCAGCTTTCATATTGCTGCTGCTGCTGGCGCATCTGGTTAACCTTATGCTATATAACCATGCCTTGCCTCTCCTATCTCGACATCTACACCGTCCCTGATACTGTGTGACATGTTAATGGCACTAAATAAATATTTCTTGAGCTAATCTCACCTCAACAGAGAAGTCTTTGATCTAGACATAACGAAGAACCAGTCGTTCAGGAATTGCACTTCTAATTAGCGAAGTGAGTCCTCTCCAGCACAGGTGTGAATGCCGGGGCGTTAAGAGCTGCCTCTCTGCCTGTACTTACGTCAGCTGGTAATAATGAGTCGAGAAGACTTACCTCATTTCTGGCAACCAGAGTAATAAATGCTCCTTGTTTATAGCACTCGATGGCAATGCACTTTCCAATGCCACTGGAACCTCCTGTAACCTACGATGATAAAATTCTCTTAGTACTTGTCATTTCTCCTCTACAGGAAGTGTGTTGTTGTTAGACGCTGTTGAGTCAGGTCCAACTAATAGCGACCCTGTGTACAACAGAAACACTACCTAGCACTGGGCTATGCCCAGCACTACGTCAGTGCTTCTCTGCTATTCATAGGGTTTTCAAGGGCTGATTGTTTTTGGTATTGTTTCAGGAGAGGGCTGCCAGGTCCTTCTCCCACTTTTGCTGTGCTGGGGATTGAACTCAGGGCCTCTTAGAGCATGGAGCAAGCACTCTACCAACTAAGCTAAACCCCAGTGTATAGGAACTTTATTTGAAACAATTATGATAGCACTGGGGATGTCGCTCAGTGGTACAGCTTAGTGGGGGTAGACCATTTACGAGGCCCTGGGTTCGATCTCTAGCACACACACAAAAAACATAATTATGATGGGCTCTAAAAACGCATCTGCAAGAACTGCAACTTCTTTACAGTGAACTTAATGTTTGGGATAGCAAGGTCTGCTCCTTGGACTGTTTTCAGTACTGAACTTACAAACTGCACACCTAAAATACAATTAATTGTTTGAGTTCACTACAGGGGAGGTGTCCTATAACTCCAGCTAAGAAATAAAACATTAGTCTGCCCCTGATTCCAAACCCAAATAAATCCTTTTTCCTTATCTCCTACCTATGCAACACTGTTGTTGCTAGGTGTCATCTAGTCGCATCTGACTCATAGCGACTTATAGGGTTTTCAATGGCTGATTGTTTCAGGATTGCTTCAGGAGTGGATTGTTACATCCTTCTCCCATTTTTGGAGTGCTGGGAATCAAACTTAGAACCTCAGAGACTGCAGAGCAGCACTCTACCAACTGAGTGAAATCCCAGCCCTACGCAACACTAGATCTAAAATATTACGTTACAGTCTAGGGATGCAGCTCAGTGGTAGAGTCCTTGACTAACCTGACCAATGACCTGAGTTTGATCCCCAGATCAATAACAACAACAACAACAATAATAATAATAACAATAACAACAATAATAATAAATACGCACATATGTCTTATGTCAAAAAACTGAAAGTCTTCATAATATTGCATTAAAGAATTATATCAAGAGGAACAACAAAACTTAGCCTTTCCCTAAGGCCAGACATTTGGATTACTTTGAATATTTTACTGTTACGTATAAACCATGCAGCCGACAGCCATACCACTGTGGTGTCGGATCCCATCAGATTTCAGAAGCTAAACAGGGTCAGATCTGATTAGTACTTAGATGCGAGACCGCCCTGGGAACACCAGGTGCTGTAGGCTTGGGAGAAGGGCCTGGCAACCCACTCCCAAAAAACAATCAGCCACTGAAAACCCTAAGAATATCAGAGAAGCACTAACAATACTGTTTTACCTGTTGTACGTAGGGTCACTATAAGTTGGACACCAACTCGACAGCACCTAAGAACAACATAAATCATTTTAGAAGGAATACTTCCCATTCTATGGTTTTACTATCATCATGAAGCCGCTCCTACACAAAGATAGGTACCTCCATGTGACTTGTGGGCATCCCTCTTTTCTCTTTAGCTTCAACTAGCCACCAATGGAGAGATTTATTTAGTGGATAATCAACCAAATATCTCTCAAGGGTTAGTATAAAAACATACAGTTCCCCAGGCTAAATGTTGTCTCTGAGGAGGTCTGTGCTATCAGGATATTTCATGCACTGTTTAGTTTATTAAATCTCACTAGATACTGTAATTCCATAGCAACTAGCAGGTCCCCTAAAAATGTCTCTGAGTGTTTTTGTGTGTGTGTGTGTGTGTGTGTGTGTGTGTGTGTGTGTGTGTGTGGTACTGGGAGTTGATCCTGAGGCCTCACGCCTGCATGCTCTGCAAATGCTGGGCCACCGAGCTGCACCCCCAGCCTTTTTATTTTTTTCTTTACTTTCTGAGACAGGATCTCGCTAAGTTACGCAGACTTCCTCTGGTCTTGAATTTGCGATCCTCCTGGCTCTGCCTCCCAAGGCGCTGGGATTACAGGCATGCCCCACCACACCCAGCTTCTCTGAGTGTTTTATGATGCTGCTGGCCCCTGCTGCCTAGCTGTCCTTTCACCCCACATCACCCCTACATCAATACCTTCAAATCCTACTCACCCTGCAGAGCTCAGTTCAAAGGTCACCTTGTTCGTGATGCTTTTCCTGAATCTGTCACTCAGTTCGGCCCTTACCTGTCACCATCTACCTTACGCAGTTATTCACAGAACTATCTCAGCTCCCTCGCCAGACTGTCAGTTCCTTAAGGACAAATACCAAGTCTAGTTAGGCTCACTCATTCCTGGCACAGGACCTTGTATGAGCAGTAGCTAAATAAACACTTCCCTACAGTAGTTTTCAGAGTGGTATCTGATGTCCTCCAAAATCCTTATAAATAAAAGTTCCATACTTATTATCTAATGAAGTCAAAGTTATGAGGTTATTGTTGTTGTTGTTAGGTGCCATCGAGTCGGTATCCAACTCATAGCGACCCTCTGTACAACAGGGGAAACACTATTGTCAGTGCTTCTCCACTGTTCATAGGGTTTTCAATGGCAGATTGATTTTTGGGAGGAGGTTGCCAGGTCCTTCTCCCAAGCCTACAGCTTCTGGTGTTCCCAGGCGGTCTCCCATCCAGGTACTAACCAGGCCTGACCCTGCTTAGCTTCCGAGATCTGACGGGATCGGATGCCACAGGGCTATGGCTGTAGGCTCTATGAGGTTATAGAGACAACTTAGGTGCTCTGAAGCATTATATAGATATTTTTGTCATTAGGTGCCGTGGAGTCCGGTCTGCCTCATGGCGACTTTATGCATAACAGATGAAACACACCCCAACACTGTGCCATGCCTGGCCTTATATCAGTGCTTCTTGGCTATTCATAGGGTTTTCAGTGGTTGATTGTTTTTTGGGAATGGGCTGCCAATCCTTCTCCCAAGCCTACAGCACCTGGTGTTCCCAGGCGGTCTCCCATCCAAGTACTAATCAGGTCTGAATCTGCTCAGCTTCCAAGATCTGACTGAATCAGATGCCAGGGTGGTACGGCTGCAGGAATATAGATATTGTTGTTTGTTGTTGTTAGAGTTTTCAATGGCTGATTGTTTTCAGGACTGCTTCAGGAGTGGATTACCACATCCGTCTTCCTTTGTTTTTTTTTGGATTTTTTTTTGTTTTTTTTTTGTAGTACTGGAGGTTGAACCCAGGGCCTCACGCTTGCATGCTTTGCAAGTGTTGGACTACTGAGCTGCACCCCCAGCCCATTGTTTTTACTTTTAGAGACAGGGTCTTGCTAAGTTACGCAGACTGCCTCTGGTCTTGAACTTGCGATCCCCCTGCCTCCACCTCCCAAGCCGCTGGGATTAAAGGCGTGCGCCACCACGCCCGGCTCCTTCTTCCATTTTTGTGGTGCTGGGGATTGAACCCGGGTCCTCAGAAAGTGCAGAGTGGAACTCTACCAACTGAGCTAAACCCCAACCCATACAGATACTGTTGTTGTTGCTAGGTGCCATTGAGTTGATGTCCAACTCATAGTGACCCTACATACAACAGGTGAAACAGTATTGTTAGTGCTTCTCTGCTGTTCATAGGGTTTTCAATGGTGGATTGATTTTTGGGAGTGGGTTGCCGGGTCCTTCTCCCAAGCCTACAGCACCTGGTGTTCCCAGGGTAGTCTCCCATCCAAGTACTAACCAGGCCCGACCCCGCTGCACTTCTGAGATCTGACAGGATGAGACACCACAGTGGTATGGCTGCAGGCATGTAGATGTTAGGTAATGGTTATTATTGCTGTCCATTTTCCAGATTGTAGGAAGCTAGCTATGTACATTTACTGAAAAACACCTCCCCTACCCCCAGAAAAAGAAAGTTTAAACCCATAACTTATTAGACCTCTCCACAAGAGTAAGGTTTCAGCTTTTGGATCAAGGTTCACAAGAAACTGCTTTCTAGTCAAGCCAGCTAATTCTTAGAAGGCATCTAAGAATATACTTAGACCAATTCAGGGCTATGTTACTGTGAATGTTATGAGAAGTATCAGGGATTTTCACAATGGCTGAGAAAAATGGTAAATGTATACAAAGTTATCTGACAAATGCTAAATTGAACCCAAATGGGGGACACTAAAGATAACAGTTCAATTTCCTTTATCACTCCTCCTTACTCTGAATTGCAAATACCGTTTCAATGTTCCTGTCTCTTTAACCACACCATATAGCTCTTAGGAAGGGCACCAAGAGCTGGCTTGCTGCCAGGAGGGCTGCTCCCAGCCACCCAAAAAAAGGGAGGACTGAAAGAAGCATCTGGAGTGCGAGACGTGCTGCACAGCTTCCCTCCTGCAATTGGCACTAGCGTAAGAGAACGTCCTCAAAACAGAGCAGGAAATACTTCCAAGTTGTTCAGGCGGCCACACTGGCCGAGGGTCTAAGGGATCAGCTCCCTCTCCCAATACCGCACACTCTACTCACAAATCTCACATAAATGACACTTCACTCTTCTTCTTCTTGTTAGGTGTCATCGAGTCAGAGTCCGACTCATAACAACACTATGTTCAACAGACAAAACACTATTGTCATGCTTCCCTACTGTTCATAGGGTTTTCAATGGCTGATTGTTTTTTGGGAGTGGGTTGCCAGGCCCTTCTCCCAAGCCTACAGCACCTGGTGT
The DNA here is from genome assembly GCA_007922755.1 of Pedetes capensis. NCBI lineage: Eukaryota > Metazoa > Chordata > Mammalia > Rodentia > Pedetidae > Pedetes > Pedetes capensis. The sequence goes on from VMDO01000031.1 coordinate 493,141, forward strand.
TCCCAGGCGGTCTCCTGTCCAAGTACTAACCAGACCTTACCCTGCTTAGCTTCCAAGATCTGATGGGATCAAATGCCACAGTGGTACAGCTGCAGGATTTGCTCTTCTTGGGACATTAAAAAAGACAGTGATATCATGTGAACTGGGGCTAGTATTTAGCTCAGTTGGTAGAGTGCTGCGCTGCAGTCTCTGAGGTCCTGAGTTCAATTCCCAGCAGCGCAAAAATAGGAGAAGGACCTGGCAATCCACTCCCAAGGCAATCCCGAAACAGTCTGCCATTGAAAACCCTATGAGGGTCGCTATGAGCACCGACTTGACAACTTGACGGCACCTAACAACAACAACAACATCATGTAAATTATTCATGCCATGCTCACATCATTTATAATGATATATATATATATATATATATATATATATACATATATATATCATATTACATGTCATTTCCAGTGTTAAGACAGGATGGTGGAAATAGAACCTCTGCTCTATCCCAACAGATGTGGCATTTACTATCTTACCTGTGACCTGCAGCTTGATGGGCACAGAAGGACTAGTGTCAAGGTTGACCGAAACTGTCTTTTAACTAGAGAATGAAATTTTTCATTCTGACTTTGGCTTTATTTATTTTTTTCTCAGTTATTCTCTGCAAGCACAAGTTCTGAAAGAATTCAACTTTCGGGGCGATGCTTTTGAGGCAGAAGTTCTCTTAGGGATGTGAAACTTTCAGTACTTAGCATGATTGTGGAAGTTTTGCTTCTTTTTCTCTTTAATGACTTTCCACTCAACTCCTCCACCGCCATGAGTATCAGTAGTTGGAAACAGTTTTACAAAGAGGAAATTTTTTTTTTTTAAAGTACACTTCTCATCCCTAAACCCTTGCGCAGACTGAAAGTGTACCGACATAAATGACCATCCTATCTTATAAAACAAGTCAATGAAGAGCTCAGATGGCAGCAAAGACACGCACAGGTCGCCTAGGGCACCAAGAAGATGCATGTGGCCAGTTTAGTAAGTAGCACACACACGCAGGAGAAAGCCACAGCCGAGTGGGAAGCGCTGGGTGCGGGGCAGGAGGAGCGCCCCGGGGTTTCGGAAAGGTGCCAAGCTTGCCTAACAGAGATCGCCTGAGGCGCGAGCTTGGGCAAGAAAGAAACCAAACCATTTACATCTCCTTCCATCCTAAAGCTCTATCTAACCTCGTCCTTAGCCCATCCTTCCGACTCTGAAAGGATGACAAAGGACTGGACGAGAGCGGCTATCCGCAGAGCGGGGCTGAGCTCAGAGACAAGCGGGGTGGGCAGGTCAGAAGCGTCCCACCACCACCCCGAGTCCAGACCGCCAGACCACTGGGCGCTGAGCAATCTTTCCCCCAGGTGAGTCACTTCCTGGAACCCTTTGGCAACTGCTTTTCTGCCACTCGCACGGGCCATCCTGCAGTCTCGAGCTCCCTCGGCAGGTCCTGGAGGCCAAGACGCCCCCTTCCCTTCTGCGGAGTCCTTGCGACCCCACGGCACCGGCCGCTCCCGCCCGGGGTTGAGCCCGCACACTGCGCGCCACCAACCGCTGCATCCCTGGCAAAGTTTCTCGGCCTCTCTGTTGACTCCTCGGGAAAACTGAGGACCCAAATACCCACATCCCAGGGATGCTCTGGGGACTAACGAGCTGCTGCCGAGACCCTGGAGCCTGGGGAACCCATGCCGGCTGGTGCCGTCCTGGTCGCAGCCCTCTCTGGCCCAGAGGAGGAGCCAAATGCCGCGGAGGGAGGGTCCCCGAGGCCGGTGGACGGCGGCAGGTGATCCTCCCCAGGTGGCCACCTCTTGCTGAGGACCACGGCCTGGAGGGCAGGGACGGCGGCCTGGGGTGTCGGGCGCAGCCGCCAGCGCCACTTACCACCACATGCGCGCCGGGCAGGGCGAGGGGCTTGGGGCTGATGAGCGGGGACACCATGTAGAGCAGCAGCACGAAGGCCACGAGGCCCGCGGCGGCCAACAGCAGCATCGCTGGGCCGGCGGTGGCGCAGGCTCGGGAGCCGCAGGCCAGGAGGAGGCGGCGGCGGCGGGCGATCACGCGCAGACTCGGCGGCAACGCGCTGTGTTTGGGTTCGTAGGCGAGGGCGGGACCGCGGCGAGGGGAAGAGGCGGAGCCCGCAGGGGACGCAACCAGGGCGGGGCCAGGACGGCTGGGGCGGGGTGAGTGGCCGGGGTGGGTGGCCGGGGCGGGCGGCCAGGGCGGAGCCAGGGCAGGCGGGGCGGGGCCAGAGCGGGGCGGGGCCAGGACGGCCGGGGCGGGGCCGCCTCCGCGCCTCTGGACCTCCAGGGGACCTCCGCAGAGCTCGGTGCAGCGCCCCCGGGAGCGCGCAGGGTGGGTGAGAGAGACCGCGGCGTGTCCACGGCTGCCTCCTAGGACCTTGGCAGAGCCCCGGGGCGAGGGTCGGGCGCGCGCCCTCCCGGGAGCTCCGCCATCGTGCCGGGTCCCGCCGGGAAGGCTGCAAACCGCGGCTTTCGGATCTCCGGATCTTGATCCTCGCGCTAGCCCGGGGACGAAACTCCGAAACCCGGGTTCCAGTTCGCATTTTCCCGGCGTACTTAGAAAAACGGTCGCAGCCCAGCTTCACTTTGCAGGGGGCCGGGAAAGCCCTACAGGGAGGTCTGAAAAATCACTCCCGCAGTTCGATTCCCTCGAGCTCAGCGTGCACCGTGTTACCAAACGCGGGTTCAAAACAAAGCCAGCCGGCTTTATAGAAACGTAGATCTCGATTCACGTCATGCGATTCGTCGATGTGCAGTGAATGGTAAGGGGTTTTTGGCTTAGTGGCAGAGTTCTGCGACGACCGCTTCGACTAGGTCCCGACCTTTTTGTCACACTCCAAAAGAAATCCTGTAGTCATTAGCAAGCGTTCTCCGTTTTCACCCAAACCCTGCCCAGTCCTAGGTAATAGACTAATCTGTCTCTACAGATTTGCCCATTCCAGATATTTCATGTAAATGGAATCATAATAATGTGTGGCCATTGTGCTTGCCCCCATGTGTCTGTCAGCTTGTCCTGCTGTGGGGGCTTGTGTGTCGCTGTGATGCTGAAAGCTATGCCACCGGTATTTCAGGTATCAGTAGGGCCACCCATGGTGGACAGGTTTTAGCTGAGCTTCCAGACTAAGACAGACAAGGAGAGGGACCCAGCAGCCCACTCCTGAAACAACCGGCCTTTGAAAACCCTATGAATAGCAGAGAAGCACTGTCAGATGTTGTTGATGTTGTTGTTGTTGTTGTTGTTGTTGTTGTTGTTCTTAGGTGCCCAGCAGTTGGGTCCAACTCATAGCGGCCCAAAGTACAACAGAAGGAAACGCTCCCAGACAGTGTGCCATGCCCAGCACTATGTCAGTGCTTCTCTGCTACTCATAGGGTTTCCATGGCTGATTGTTTGGGGAGTAGGCAGCCAGGTCCTTCTCCCATTTTTTTGGTGCTAAGGATAGAACCCAGATTGTGAGAGTGTTGGCAGGGCAAACACTCTACCAACGGAACTAAACCCCAGGCCCACTATCAAATATACTGCCAGAAAATGGTTTTCCCCCTCCCCAGGCTGGAAGGCATTCAAGAAAAGACCAGGGGAGAGTTGCTCCTTCAAGTTAGAGTGGACCTTAATGATGGGAATGGAATAAAGCCCCTGGGACCTCCATCTGTTGATGTGGCAAGACTCAAAATGAGAAGAAACATGGTCGTTGAAAAAATGGACTCAAACATAAAAGATTTGTGCGCATGGCATGGTGTTGGGTAGTGGTTCATCCTGTTGTATAAAGGGTCCCCATGAGTCTGACCCAACTTGATGGCGCCTAACAACAACATTGTGTCTGGCTTCTTTCACTTAGCATAATTTTTCAAGATTCATCCACGGTGTGCAATATATCAGTATTCCCATTTTTATTGCCAAATAACATTCTGTTCTGTGACTATAGCTGGTTTTATTTTTCCATTGATCAGTTGATAGATATTTATGTTGTTTCTAGTTTTGCGCTCTTAAAAACGATGCTACTATGAACATTCACATACATTTTTGTGTGGAAGTATGTTTTAATTTCTCTTGGGTTTAGATCTGGGATTGGAATTGCTTGATTTCATAGCAACTCTGCGTAATTGTTTGTGGGGTTACCAGATTGTTTTCCAAAGTAGCTGCACCATTTTACTCTTCCACCAACACTTATATGGGCTCCAATTTCTCCACATCCTCACTAAATTCATCATTATATTTCTTTTTTTTTTTAAATATAGCCTTTCTACTGACTATGAAGTCACATTGTGGTTTTGATTTGCATAAGGTACATATTTCTGTTTGCTTCCTTTATACTGTCATATTTACAAATAGTAAGGAGTAAAAAGATTGATTTGAATTTTTCTTCTTTCTTGCCTGGAGTTACCTAAACTGAGAGATTAGAGGGCACAGTCCCTAAAATTTCTGATGCCAGTTGCAAGCTTAAGAGGTTCCCAAGCCACCTTCAGTCAATACTTTGCTTGAGGGACTTGGAAATCACTGAAAGCTCCCATACTGGTGGCTACCATTTATTAAGGCAGATCAAAATTAGCCAAGGAAAGAACTGCATAGAGCAGAGTCTTGCTGTTGCTGTTAGATGCCATTGAGTCATGTCCAACTCATAGCAACCCTATGTGTAACAGAATGAAATACTACCCGACACTGTGCCAAGCCCAGCACTATTGTCAGTGCTTCTCTGCTATTCATAGGGTTTTCAATGGCAGATTATTTGGGGAGTGGATTACCAGGTCCTTCTCTTTAGCCTGTAGCACCAGGTATTCCCAGGCCATCTCCCATCCAAGGACTAAGTAGGCCAACGTTGCCTAGCTTCCATGATCAGGTGGGGTCAGATGCCAGGGTGCTATTGGCTGCAGACAGGGCAAAGTGAAGAGATTTCTAGACACAAAGCTTCTGTTGTCTTCTCCCATGGAAGCAGGATGTATTACTCCCCTAGCACCGATGTGTGACAATGTGCTTGGTGTATTACCAACCAGGGGAGTTCACTTGTACATCTGTATTCAAGCCTCATTAGGTAGGCTTGATTGACTGAGTGTTCATACAGTTGAACTCAGTCTCTAAGCACACAGGTAACGCTTGGCACAAAGAACCCACTTAAATGACGTGGTCTTTCTGGTTTGGGCACCTTGGACCCTAACATCAATCCAGTTTGGCCAGCCCTGTCTAAACAAAGACCTCCCTATCAGATACTCCAGAAGCCAATGGCAAAGACCAGATCTTCTCTCTGAACAAGGATGAGTTCTTTACTACACAGGCCAGCACCTAGCCTTTGGGCAAAGTCCTCTTATAGCAAACCAAACATGGGCCTCACCCTTGGAGGAGCCACTATGGGAGTCAGAGGCTGTTAACTCTATTTCCCAATATATGTTATTATTGTTGCTAGGTGCCTTTGAGTTGGGTCCAACCCATAGCGACCCTATGTACAGCAGAACAAAACACTCCCCGACACTGTGCCTTGCCCCACACTGTTGTCAGAGCTTCTCTGCTACTCATAGGGTTTTCAATGGTGGATTGTTTCAGGAGCAGACTGCCAGGTCCTTCTCCCTAGCCTGCAGCACCTGGTATTGCCAGGTGATCTCCCATCGGAGGACTAACCAGGCCACCCGTGCTTAGCTTCGAGATCAGACAGGCTCCGAGGCTAGGGTGCTAAGGCTGCAGACTTCCCAATATGTAGGGCCATCACTATGGGTAGGATAATCTCACCAACAACCCCAGTGTGAGGCTATATTGTAGTCACCTCCAAGATAAGAGTCCCAGGATTGTGGCTCATTACCAGAGTTCCCCGCAGCCAGCAGCACTTGGTTCAGTTCATCGTCACATGACCAAAATGTCTCCCAGAACGATGTCCCCTAGGCTATCAGGTTTCCATTTGACCATTGGGGTTCAGAGGATGACACTTCAAAAATATGGTACTGTTGGACATAGTAAGTATTTAGCCTAAGGAAAGGCTTGTGTTCTTCTGGCCACCCAAGAACAGTGAAAGACTCTCAAATTCCCTTGTCTTCATCCGGAACAGATTGTGCCACCTGAAATCCCATCATTTGTGTCAGAAAAGAAGACTGAAAAAGGTAGCCATATCTGCCAGGACTTCCGCTACAAGATGATGGCGGTGCCTTGGACTCGTTCACATTCCAAAGAAAATGTTAATTTCTGTCGTTTCCCTGAATGATCATCCACAACTCCTCAAAATTATCTACACCCCCAACAGCCCCCTTCCCTATAGACAAAGGAATGACAAAGGAATGATGCTCAGCAACTGGGCAGCCATGCTCCTGTGATGACCTCCCATGCTGCGGTTTCCCCTTTGCACATTAAGAAATTTGTATGTCTCTTTTCTATTTAGTCTTTGCCAGTTTAGCCCAGCGAACTCTCCAAGGAAGGAGGGGAAACTTCCCTGGCCCCTACAACCCTCTCTTGAAAATCAGGAGTGTCTTTCACCCTTTCAGGGATCTGATTTAATTGAGGTAAGAAATTATTAATATTCATTCAGTTCCTGAATACGTCATGTTGTGAGAAACAGTGACTGTAACATTGGGCTCAAAAAGATCATGTGTATGGGACAGTGTTGGGTGGTGTTTCGTCCTGCTATACTTAGGGTCGCTGAGTCAGATCCAACCCAATGGTACCTATTGTCATTCTGCAGGCTAAGTAATACGTTTATATCTACCTATACAGATACTCAGAAATAAAAATAGATGCTAAATAAATAATTCATTGATAGGTACCCAGAAATTTATAAAGAGCTAAGTAAATAATTTATCAATGATTTTTAAAATTTTTATACTTGATATGCATTACAGTATGTATTTCTGTTAGCTGTATCCTTGTGCCCATCCACCCGTTTATCTGTCCATGCACCTGTAATCTTTCATCCAGAAGTCTGTGTGTACACATAGATAATCTGGAATTGTCTTCTTGGTGAGTGTAAAACCAATAAGCACAACCAGAAGATTTAAAAATGGAGAAAGATTTATTACCTATGGCAGATAGGGAGAGCATCAGAATTATCCCAAAAGCAGTTGTTCAGGCAGCCTGAACAACTTAACAGGTCCCTGACTCAAAATAAAAAAAGAGGCTGGGGATACAGCTTAGTGGTAGAGTACTTGCCTAGCATGTGTGAAAGCCTAGGTTCATCTCCCCATTACTGCAAACAAAACAAAACAAAACAAAACAAACTGCTCTGGCTTCTTCAAAATACCAACTTCAGTGACTCTCTGAGAAACCTGCACTCACCCCTTGAGTGTGTGTGTACTTTGGCTCTATAATAAACATCCTCCCACTTCCTAAAAAAAAACAAAAAATGTCATTAAAAAGAGGACTGTTCTCATTTTGAGTCATGCCATATCAGAAAAGAAGGCCCCACGGGCTTCACTCCATTCTCGTCACCAAGAGACTACTTTGAGGAGGTAACTCTTCCCCAATCATTTTCTTGAATGCTTTCCAGTCTGGAGGGCTCAATTTGTGGCACCTAAGGCAATCCCAAAACAATGAGCCATTGAAAACTCTGTGAGGGTCACTATGAGTCAGACATGACTAGACAGCACCTAACAACAACAACATATTTGAAGAGTGCTTTTCTGCTATTCATAGGATTTTCACTGGCTAATTGTTTTGGGAGTGGGCTGCTGGGTCCTTCTCCCTAGTCTGTGTTAGTCTGTAAGCTGAGCTGAAACCCATCTGCCTTGGGTGGTCCTGCTAGTACCTGAAATACTGGTGGCATAGCTTTCAGGATCACAGAAACATGCAAGTCCCCACAGGAGGACAAGCTGAGAAGACACTACCACTTGTCTCTTTCATGTACATATTCAATTAACAACTTTAAGTTATCTATGTCTAGCCAATTCAGATAGCATTTTCTCCTATACAGACGGCCCCCAAAATAAACATACACAGCACATAGCCAACAGTTGGTTATATCAATTTACTTCACATAAGAACAGTATATTTCAGGCCTATGATTTCCATTGAATAACAACAAAAATAATCTGTACAGAAAACCCAAAGGCAATCATATAGCATAATATGTAAAATGTGCAAATGTACATTAAATGTAAGTTACTGTATAGCATTTGCAAGGTAGAACTTTATAGGACTTAACGAATCTACCTCATTCTAATTTAGTAGTTTTTTGCATGTATAGTCAATGCAAATATACAAGGCACTACTCAGTGTTGATGCTGAAGGGTGTAACACACATCTTCAGATCATTTATTTGAAGACATGAAATAACATTATGTTTATATTTTATTATTTAATGAGCCATCAGTTCATTTCTAAAGCGTCATGAAGTATCACATTGATAATGTGCATGTGGGAAGGACAAACTGTTCCCTGAACTTAAAAGATGAAAGATCCTTGCTATTCTGTATTTTAAGAAATCACCCACACACATATGTATATGTATATATGTACACACACACACACACACACACACACACACAATCGGACACAGGAAATGTTCCATAATCAAAGAGGCCATTTTCTTATTAGCAAAGGTTCCCATTACAGTATTTCATTATAATCATTTAAAAAATTCAACCTTTTTTACCACCTGTTTGGTCAACCTTGCTATAAAAAGACACTGAAATAGACAATTTTCTTCTTCAATGTAAAGACAATGCCTAATTTAGAAAGTCTTCCTATTGAGATTGCACAGTGAAAGTTATCATTGAGTTATAAAAGCTTGCTGCCTTGAAAGGAAGTACTTAAGTTTACACAGAAGAAAACCAGCAACTTATTAAAAAAATCAGTAAGAGCCCTGGCTATAACACAAGTCAAAATCTTTCCAAACCAATCACAGTGCTCTTATTTGTTTTATTGCCCATCCCTGAGAGTAAAGACACTATCATTTTAATTTTTAATAAAGTAAATAAGTTTTACATCAATATGAAGAATGCTTAAGAATTTTTTTCAAAATATAAAGCCCTATTTCATTTTAGTAAAAAAAAAATGATAAATGTTCTTTGCAAAAACCACCACTCTCAAAAATTCTAAGTATTTGTATGTCAATTAATGTTTAATACTCTTCTTACTGGGTAATTTCTATTTTTTATGCCACTCATGTATTGCTCATTTCTTTACAACCCATTATGTTACAATTTTGTTAACTGGAGCATTTAATACGTAATGGAGGAAAAGTACAATATAAAACTTAAAGGAACTCTGAAGTGAGATGTATGTTTCCCTGTGGTACAAGAGTTGTAATGGAAATAATCTGAATGCCATCCAAGAAAGGCCAAAAAGAAAGAATATGCATATGGTAAACATCTTCTTTGCTGTCTTTGGTTTAGCCTTCTTGGCCAAAATCTTCTGTAAACTTCTTTAATTTCAATAAGTCATGTTCATTGACTGTGGGTTTGGTGTTAGACAGTGACCGCAACATATCCGACTGTAAGGGAAAGGGGAAGAGTAATAATAGAGTTAACAAAATAAAAATCATTAAACTATTATCATTATTGTTACTATCTTGTTGTTGTTGTTGTTAGGTGATGTTGAGTCGGTATACAACTCATGGCGACCCTACCTACAACAGGTGAAACAGTATTGCCAGGGGTTCTCTGCTATTCATAGGGTTTTCAATGGCTGATTATTTTTTGCGAGTGGGTTGCCAGTTCCTTCTCCCAAACCTACAGCATCTGTTGTTCCCAGGCAGTCTCCCATCCAAGTACTAACCAGGCCCGGCCCTGCTTAGCTTCTAAGGTCTGACCAGATCACACCTCACAGGGGTATGGCTGCTGGTGTTAGTGTCTTAAGGTTAACAATTAACTAGTGACAAATGGGTCTAACAGACCTGAGCAATGTGTTTATGTTCGCCTTGTATGTGTTAATTCTGCACAAGTGCTCATCTCTTCAGAATCTTCCTAGTATTAGACCTATTTGTTGGGTAATTGTGTGTGATTTTCATTCAGTAAATGGTATGAGGATTCCCAAAACAAAGTGGTACAAGATAGAAGAGGGTTTGGATCTCTGAGTCTTGACGTCACCAGATACGGTAAGTTTTTTTTTTTTTTTTTTTTAATTACTGTCCTATTTTTAGGTAGTAGTATAATTCTTACAGCAATAACATTGAAAAAATGGCAACCAAACAATTTCCTGCATCTATGAGGCATGATGATCCTTGATTTCCTGAGGTTGTACAGCTATTTTCGAATGAATTAGATGAAAAAGATGAAGATGTGATGTTGAAGACTGTGTTTCCCAGTTCCAAAGTGGGTGCAGGTTTAGGACAAGGGCTTGAAAACCTCAGACACCTCTTGGGTATATCTGTACTGCTTTTTAGTAAAGACAGTTTATAAGAACCTCTTACAATTTTATTCACGTACTCAGTGCAAAAAGCCTGCCTGCATAAAGTGTCCCAAAGTGCTGTGCAGAAATTATGATATTACCTTTGAAGCTTAATACTTTATATATTTTGTTTTGTTCCATAATTGAATAAAGTTTCAGTTATAAATATCAAGTGACTTTCATTTTAAGCACTAAAGATGTTTTTGAATTATTGTCAATTTAATAAATTGTAACACAAGAGTTTTTGCTTATAAAATGTTAATAAATATATATTTTGAAATCAAAACAAACTATTTAAGGAAGGTTTAAATTAAAACATAAAGCTGCTTGCAGCAAAAAGAAACACCCATAAATACTATACATACCTATAAAAGGATATGAATCTTAGTGACCTGATACCACCAGTTATATACTTGTTAGGGAAAGTCACCAGATAAATGGTAAATATGAGTATTTGAAGTGTGCCATAAGTTACTGACAATAAATTCCCTTATTCTTTCTAAATGACATCTTTAATCATGCCATTCCTTTGTATAGAAACTTCCAATTTCTTCCTGTCCTGATTAAAATCTGCCAGTAGCTCCTCATTGCCTATCATCAGTACAATCCCACTACCAGAGCATCAAGACCCTCCAGAGAAAGTCATGATTAACTTCTGGCCTGATCTGTCTTCCTTAAATAAGACACTGGTTTTCCCAGTGAATATAATTCAAAAGGAATCTAGTAAATGTCCTACAAAACATTAGTAATTTCATTACAAAGCTCTTTGAAAATGTGTTAATTGAAGCGGAAAATTCTGAAAATCAGGTGTTCATCAACAAGAAAAATAAACATAATAAATGTAGCTTTCCAATCACATTAAGTTCTACAAATACATACTTTTTGTGTGTGTGTGTGTGGTGGTACTGGAAGTACACAGGCTGCCTCTGACCTTGACCTCAAGACCCCTCTGCCTCTGCCTCTGCCTCCTGACTTGCTGAGGTTACATGTGTGGTCCACTATGCCCAGCTTTACACATATACTTCACAGAATAGTAAAACCTTATAAATTAAGTCAATTCTTTCAATATAGAGTTCAGAAACATATTTTTGTACTATACAACATAGATGAGAATTTGGGAGATGATATTCCAGCTAGATGATCTATAAAGCTAGAAAACAGTGTGTTCTTTAAAAAAAAAATAGCCTTTTCACTTAAAATCTTACAGCCTAAGAAAATATTTTAAAGATAATTATTTTTATATTTAAAGTTCAATAAATCTTTACAATTCTTAAAGAGTCGATAGTTTTAAACATGGCTAATCATTCTAACGCCTGCAACCATACCACTGTGGCGTCCGATCCCCTCAGATCTAGAAGCTAAGCAGGGTCAGGCCTGGTTAGTACTTGGATGGGACACTGCCTGGGAACGCCAGGTGCTGTAGGCTTGGGAGAAGGACCTGGCAACCCACTTCCAAAAAACAACTGGCCATTGAAAACCCTATGAATAGCAGAGAAGCACTGACAATAGTGTTTTACCTATCGTACGTAGGGTCACTATGGGTTAGACATTGACTCGATGGCACCTAACAACAACAATCATACTAGTATTTTCTTTTGCTGTTAGGTGCCATCATGTTGGGTCTGACTGACAGTGACCCTATGTACAACAGAATCAAACACTACCTGACACTGTGTCATGCCAAGCACTATTGTCAGTGCTTCTCTGCTACTCAAGAGTTTTTGAAGGCTGATTGTTTCAGACGTGGGCTGCTGTGTCCTCCTCCCAAGCCTATAACACCCGATATTCCAAGGCGGTCTCCCATCCACATGCTAACCAGGCCTGACCCTACTTAGCTTCCGAGAACTGATGAGATTGGATGCTAGAAAATTTTAAATGACTGAAAAATTTTATCTTTGACAAATCACAATGTTTAAAGATTTAAAGTATTTCTTAAAATCAAAGAAAATTACAAACCATGGAAACAACTGGCTCCAAAAGTTTATCTCCAGGGACATCCATCCATGTCATTTCAATTGCACCAGGGTCCCCGGGAGAGCACGGTGTCAGCAGATCATCCACGATGCAGTTAGGATCAGCTCGGGAAGGTCCCCGGACCTGCAATCAACAGTAATTTGAAATATGTATTTGAATCAAATAAACAGTAAGATTTAGGCCATTAATAAGGAAAGTTGAAAATATATTATTTTAGTTGTTGTTGTTAGGTACCATTGAGTAGAGTCTGACTCATAGCGATCCTATGTACAACAGAACAGACTTCTCCCCGATTCTGTTCCAGGCACATGGTCTTTTTTATGTTTAAGCCCGTTGTTGCAGCCACTGTGTCAATCCATCCAGTTGAGGGTCTTCCTTTTTTTTGTTGCCCTCCCAATCTCCCAAACACAATGTCCTTCTCCAGGGTTTGGTCCCTCCTGACACCACATTCAAAATATGTAAGATGCAGTCTAGCCATCCTTGCTTCCAAGGAGCACTATGGTTGCACTTCTAAGATGGATCTGTTTCTTCTTTTGGGAGTCCAGGGTATATTTAATATTCATCTCCAGCATCAATGCTTCTCTTGTCTCCCTTGTTCAATGCCCAGCTTTCACAACTGTCTGATACAACTGAAAACACCACAGCATGAATCAGGTGCATCTTTGTCTTCAACGTTAAGTGCTCTGGTATTCCCATTTTTCACAATGCTATCCATAATTTATTATGGTCCACACAGTCAAATGCCCTTGCGTAGTCAATAAAACATAGTTAGAAATCTTTTTGGTACTCATGGCTTTCAGCTAATATCCACCTGACATCAGCAATGATGTTCCTGGTTCCACGCTCTCTTCTGAATCTGGCTTGGTTTTCCAACAATTCCTTGTCCATATACCGCTGCAGTTACCTTTGAATGATCTTTAGCATAATTTTACTTGTGTGTGGTATTAAAGATGTTGTTTGATAATTTTCACATTTGATTGGATCCCCTTTCTTGGGAATAGGCACAAATATGGATCTGTTCGAGTCAGTTGGCCAGGTAGCTGTTTTCCCAATCTCTTGGCATAAACAAAAGGGCACCTCCAGTGCTGCATCTGTTTGTTGAAACATCTCAATTGGTATTCCATCAATTCCTGGATCCTTGTGTTTTTCCAGTTCCTTCAAGGTAGCTTCCGCTTTTTCCTTCAGTACTATTGGTTCCTAATCACATGCAACCTCTTGAAATGGTTGGTCATCCACCAATTGTTTTTCGTATACTGACTCTGTGTGTTCCTTCCATCTTCTTTTGATATTTCCTGCGTCATTTAATATTTTCCCTGTAGAATCCTTCACTGTTGCCACTCGAGGCTTGAATTTTTCTTTAATTCCTTAAGCTTGAGAATAGTGTTTCTTTCCATCTGGTTTTCTATTTCCAGCTCCTTGCATGTCATGATAATATTCGCTTTTGTCTTCCCGAACTGCCCTTTGAAATCTTCTGTTTCTTTAACTTCATCATGTCTTCCTTTTACTTTAGCTGCTCGATGTTCAAGAGCAAGTTTCAGAGTCTCCTTCGACATGTAATTTGGTCTTTTCTGTTTTTCCTGTCTTTTTAATAACCTTTTGCTTTCCTCATGAATGATGTTTTTGATGTCATGCCACAACTCATCTGGTCTTTGACCATTAATGTCTAATGCATCAAACCTGTTCTTGAGGTGGTCTCTGAACTCAGGTGGGACATACTCAATGTCATAGCTTGACTCTCAAACACTTTTCCAATTTTCTTCAGTTTCAGTTTGAACCTGCAAATGAGCAACTGATGGTCTGATCCATCATCGGGACCTGGTCTTTTCTGACTGCTGATATTGAGCTTTCCTATCATCTCTTTCCACAAATGTAGTCAATTTTGTTTCTGTACGTTCATCTGGTGAATTCCATGTATATAGTCGCCATTCGCTGGTGAACAAATGTATTTGCAATGAAAACGTTATTGGTATGACAAAATTCTATCATGCAGTCTCCAGCATCGTTTCTGTTACCAAGGCCATATTTTCCAACTACTGAGCCTTCTTTCCAACTTTTGCATTCCAGTCACCAGTAATTACCAGTATATCCTGATTGCATGTTCAATCTATTTCAGATTGTAGAAGCTAGTAAAAATCTTCCCTATTTTCATTTGTACCCTTAGTGGTGGGTGTGTAAATTCAGGAAACAACTGGGGAAGAGTTGTCTCCTCAAAGTGGAGTTGACCTTAATGATGGGAATGGAGTAAAGCCCCTGGGTCCTCCTTTTGCTGATGTAGCATGACTCAAAATGAGAAGACATGAGCTCAAGAATAAAAAGATCATGTGCATGGTACAGTGTGGGGTAGTGCTTCATTCTGCTATACTGAGGATCGCTAGGAGTTGGACTCGTCAACACTCAGTAACAACATTAATAAAAAAAACTTTATTAGAGAACTTATTTTTAATGAAATAGAAATGTATCTATTATGTAAATCTACTTATTGTAATATTACACAACACTGAAACCTTTCTAATTTCTTTGAAGATAGTCAAAGATTTGTTTGAATGACAGTCTTGAAACCCAATTTTAAAAATATACAAAAGGATAAAAGTTCCTTACCTTTTTGAAATGAGTAGCTGACTGAACTTTCCTAACAGGCTGCATAAGTGCATCACGTACAATGATGCTTATATCTGCCCCTGAATAACCATCAGTTTTCTTGCCAAGTTCTCGGAAGTCTGCTTCGGTGAGACTGTTCTGAGTGGTCCCCAAGTGCAGTTTAAACATTGCTGCTCGGGCATGGGCTTCGGGCAAAGGGATATAAATTCGTTTCTCAAATCTTAAAAGAAATTATATCAGTTATATTAAAATATATACTTAATTTTAACTAAAATTTAGGATATTTTCCAAAAAACAGATATTTAGACATTCTCAATTACACCAGGTTAAGTTAAATAATATGCCAGACATAAATATATACATAGTTAGGTTAAATGAAGGAAGAATATCCAGGATACATTAAGAACTAACTAATTAAATAAATAAATAAATAAAAGCAAAGTAGCCAGGAAGTGTTTGTAGTGGTATATAAAATAAACATTTACTACATAAAATGTCCTTTTCATTATAATGAGTTCACTTAGAATACGTCTTTACCATAAATAATAAACTCTATGCTTTATTAACAATAATTATTCTTGCCTTCTAATAATTTTAGTACTTGGGGACAAGGAGAAGCAATGAAGGACAATTTAAGTGGTCTTTGCAAACGTTCCTCCTCCAGGTAACTTTCAGTGACAGTGAGATTTTTAAAAGTTTCTCTTACCTCTAGAAGTGGGTTTGGCATTATGCCATTTTTCAAAACTATCTAATATTTCATCTCTTGGTACTGAATGGTAATCCAGCATGCTGGCAAACCAACAGATAAATGGGATAAAGTGGCAAAAACTTAAGTGCTTTTAACCATGCAAAATTAAAGGAATGGAACAGGGAAATGCAGAACAGTGAAAAGCAAACAGTCTGCACACCTTTCCTGTAGCTGAAGTTTCATAGTCAACTCAAAAATTACAGACATAAATTTTTAGCTAAAAATCTACATTCCTCATCTTAATTTGTCTTATAAAGTAATCATTTTGTAAACATTTTATACCTGAATTATAGACCATATTTATAAATTTTGGAAGCATCCATGGCCACTAAACTTAATCAAAACTAAAGGTAAGCGTAAGGCAACAGGAGTTCCAATGTGAAAGAGTCTAGTGTCTGGAAATCTTATACCTTCAATACACAAACAAATAAACAAACAAGGCAATGGCCACCCCTCTTCCCCAAGGCCTGGGGAAATTCTTCTAAAAATGTACAGAAAATTGTACTAGGCAAACGGGGAATTATTTAACTCATTAGATCTGTAGTTAGAGATGTTTACTGTATCATCATACCTTCGCCTAATGGCAGAATCCAGAACCCAAGGTATATTTGTAGCTCCCAGAACCAAAATTCCATCATTGTCAACACCAACTCCTGTATTAAGATAGGTAGTATTTTAAATTATTTGTCATTTGGTGGTTCTTAAACTTTGTATATTCTGTTTAAATGTGCAGTGTTTTATTTAACATTAAAGTGCTTTATCTTCAAATCTCTCTGGGAAAACTGTATTTAACCAAATATCACATCACTGTAATACCAGGCAAATATTCCCAAGAATCAAATCTCCTTGAATATGGACAAATACTATTAATATTCTTTTAAAAATATATCCTTGGTATTGTTCCTTGCATGTTATAAGTATATATATATCAATCTCTTTACTATTTATATCAGTGATGAGTCCTTTAAGATGATTACAACTGGATAAAATTTATGCATCCATATAGAAACAACCACAGTGAAACATGGCACAAGGAAACAGTTACCATGGAGAAACTCAGCTTAAAAATTTTCCTATTACTTTTGTAACGATGGGCACATAATAAACAAAGTATTTTAAAAATCAGCAGTACAACCTTGCATTTGAACTAGGAACTCTGTCTTAATTCTACGTGCAGCTTCACTTTCATTTTCACTTCTTGAACCACAAAGAGAGTCAATCTCATCAATGAAGATAATGGAGGGCTTGTTCTCTCTGGCAAGTTGGAATAAGTTCTTGACCAGTCTAAAAATAAATAAAACCTTTTAGTTCTAAAAAAGTAGTGAAAGACGAAAAGTTATACACCCAAATTACAAGAACTGTGTAGAGTAAAAGCCTACTTACTCATGCTTCCAGTGGAGAGTGTAAGCATGCCACACACACACACACACAAATGTGCTTTTTCCTACTAAATAAATTCCAAATTAGGGACTAATCTGACAGAGAAGTGAATACCTGTATTGTACCACTTCTCTCAGTATCTACTAATGATGTATGAAAACTTTTACTTTCCAGACTGATAGTGACTATTAGACAAAGAAGAAACTAAGAAAAATCAATTTACTACTTACTTTTCACTTTCACCTAGCCATTTAGAAACAAGGTC
Organism: Pedetes capensis; assembly: GCA_007922755.1. NCBI lineage: Eukaryota > Metazoa > Chordata > Mammalia > Rodentia > Pedetidae > Pedetes > Pedetes capensis. The sequence goes on from VMDO01000031.1 coordinate 510,432, forward strand.
AGAGGAAGATATTGAAAAAAAGGTTGAGTTGTTTGCTTCTGTTGCTACAGCTTTGGCTAAATAGGATTTTCCTGTTCCAGGTGGCCCAAATAATAGGATTCCTCTCCAAGGTGTCCTCTTGCCTAAAATATTGCATTAGAAAAACAACACAAGAACTTTAAGACTTATAATTTCAATTACTGTAGATATCATCCATACTGAATACTGTAAAAAGGTTCAGTAAGAATAAAAATATATTCTTAAAATAAATCCATCTATGGTAAGTATGTTTTAAATGTATTTAATTTGCTCTTTCTAGACACTACTTTGTCAAAAGTGCACCCATATAAATACAGACCTTCTAAGAGGAAGGTCACATAGTGGCTTACTCATTCACTCAACCAGTATGTATGGAAACCACCATGTGTAGAACAGCAAGGAAAAGGATCTCTGCCTTCCAGGGGCTTACAGTCTAAAGACGGAAAAAGAGTTCAGTTAAAGGCTACTTTCTGATCATCTATGGTGTGCACTGCTCCACACCAGAATACTGTCGGAAAACTGTATCCATTATGGAAGGGCAGCTGGAAACATTTTCTTTTAAGTTTGTTTGACCTTTGGAAGAATGAACCTTCGGAAGAATCTCCAGTCTGGATGACTTATGAAGTTCTACTGAATTCTTGATTCACAGGGAGCCACAGATTAGTAGTATAGTTAGTAGTCTCAATAGTTGATTAACAATACAGGAACTCTATCCTGAATCCTAGTTTTGCTACACTATAACAAAGGAACAAATCAACTCTTAAGTGCCTCAGTTTTGCTAGTGAGAAATTATAATGCTGCCTAAAATAAACCAAGGTGTATTACAGCTGGAAATAAAATATCAACAATACATTTTAAAAAGTGCTAGGTACAAATTGTGGATAGGTATACAGTGTCTGCAACAGAAAGATACTCAGATGACAAATGGCAAAACTAAGTAATTGTTATCCTAACTGTTAGAAGAGCCTCAACTTTTATTTGAATTCTCGTTTCCTCTTTTAAATGTATGAAACTGTATGTCAGTGTGGTACACATAACACTGGTAGAAGCCTGGAGAGATGACGTCTGAGGAGCAAACAGGCAGAAGGTGACGGCTGGATTATGGATACTATACTACTTCCTCAGCTGGAAGATGATTACACAGGCATACTAACTTTGTGATAATTACTGAAGCTTACAGGTGCCTGCATGTCTATGTGTATTTATGCCATACTTGTTTTCAAAAGGAAACATTTCTGACTGCTAGGCTGTGGGTGTGGTCGTACTGCAGACAGAGTATCTGTTACCAAAAGCACCATGTGAGGGAATGGTTCCGCACAGACAGACCCCTTGCTGCTGGACCTAGAACCTGGGTTACCTCCAGATGGAGGGTCAGCGACAGTCTCTTCACAGTGATACGGAAGTGTTCTTTTGTCTCTAGAGGATATGCACTTCATCTGAAGCCCTTAAATACTTCTTATTCATCCTTTTGTTTTGTTTTCTTGAGACAAAGTCTGGCTGGATAGCCCAGGCTGGCCTTGAACTCATGATCCTCCTGCCTTAGCCTCTAGAGTGGTGGGATCACAGGCATGTGCCACCACACCTGGCTCTTACTCTTCTTTTTTAAAAAAATTGAAATGCTCTTAAGATTAAAACAAATATGTGATTACTGCAGAAAATTCAGCTAAGTATCAAAAGAAAAATCATCTATAATCTTGTTCGCTAGGTACACATTAACATTTTTAAGTCAATTCATTTACATTTACTTCTTAGCGCATATTTATTTAAAAACATGGAATCATAATATGTGTTTATAACTTTTTGATCTTTATAATAGATGTGGACATTCTCCAATAAATTATCATGTACATTTGAATGTATTAATACAGATATACACTGTATCTTAATGAGTAAATGGAGTTTCACTGCATGTCAGTGATTTACCTTATGCCCTAATGGCTGACATTCAGTTTGTTTTGCAGTATGTATTGCAAATACAGATATGTATAGGAAATGGAACATCTTTCTATAAAGATGTCCAGCATATACCTGTCTGAATTTAACATAATTCATGATATGGTGACAGAAACTTATGCTTTCCTTTAGTCATTCTGTGTCTGTCTGTCTAGGTAGCTAGCTTTTATTTTGAGACAGGGTCTCACTGCATAGCCCAGGCTGGCCCAGAACTCGCATGGAGCGTCATGTCTGAGCCTCTACAGGGCTGGGATTACAGGCATGTGCCACAGGGCCCAGGCTCATTCACACATTTAGAAAGTATCATCATATGAAATTAGTTAAAAGTCATCTCACCTGTAAAAAGATGGGGAAATTTAATGGGTAATATCACTGCCTCTTTAAGTGCTTCTTTAGCTCCTTCTAGACCAGCAACATCGCTCCATTTCACATTTGGTCGCTCTATAACAATGGCACCTACAAAAAATCATGTCATCTTTAAATTAAGGAAGACTATTTCATCCAAGATAGAAAGCAACATGAAATAAGGATGTTAAAAAGAATGTATTATAAAATTGTCTGGAAAAGTTTTCTGTAATGAAAACCTCTTTGAAATAGTATGATGAAGAAGTCATCAGCTGAGAATAATAAGTACAGGGCCAGGAGCCTGGATGAATGTCTGTCCAGACAATCTAGGGCAGAACACTAAACCACCTTTCCTCAATTACGAAATGAAAATATTACCATCTGCCCCAACTACTTAGGTCAGTGTAAGGATCAGGTGGCATAATGAACAGTAGAGTGCTTGGACAGGCACCCAACATTACACAAAACGGTGATAATATTTGAGAACACCAACTCAGAGTCATTGAGTGTGCTTGTTCAATGGGGACTGATTTACTGTTTCTCCTGTTAAGCAAAAAAAGAAGGTGATCTAAATGCTCTCTATACCCACAGAGAAGATAAACAACTTCAGGAGACAGGCAAACAGAAGGCGTGAGACGTGAAAGGAGAGAGAAAAGGATGGAAATGGAAGTGGAAGCAGAAGCAGATGATGGAAAGGAGAAAGTGTATCCCTAAAGATCTGCAATGTTTCACTGAGTTTTGCCAAATTTTCTTTACTTTTCTTTCTTTCTTTCTTTCTTTCCTTCTTTTGCTGTCCTTAGAGGTTGAACCCAGGCCTTGCATATACTTTGCAAGTACTTTACCACTGGGCTGTACCTATAGCCCATTTTTTATTTTTTATTTTGAGTTAAGATCTAGCTAAGTTAGGCAGGCTGCCTCTGTCCCTGAATTTTCAAGCCTTCTAACTCTGCCTCCCTAGTCATTGGGATTATAGGCGTGCCTCACCATGCCTGGCAGATTTGCCAAATAGCCTATTTGGCTTCTAAATAGACCCACTTATAATTATTAAAAGTTAACAAAGTTACTTGAATGAGTGATTTAATTTGTAAATACAGTATATTCAAAAGCTACAGCAATTGTCCAAGAAAATTTTCCTATAATTAGAAAAAAAATTCTAGTTATTTTTCATCAAAAGCTTTTCCATACTATACACTACTGCTAGTATATAGAAATTGCTCAACTATAAACCACTAAGCAGCCTATTCTAAGATGACATTTAATTGTGTACTATAATAAGATACTGCCACTTACACAATTTACTGGTCATGAAATTAGTTTTATAGATAACTTCTTCTTGTTAGGAAAATCATCTATTACTCTAGGACTAATATACTCAGGAAGTTACTTTCTTAGATTAGGAAAATCTTTAGACTAAAGTTAAATAAAATCATAAACTTTTCTTGCATCCTACAAGTTCAGTCTAGTATAAAGAAAAAAGTCAATTTGCATTTTCTTTCTGTCTCATTAAGATCAGTAATCTCACAGGAAAAACTATTATATCATATGACAGGATTTTATGGCAGTTAAATGAAAGTAAATTTGTTTTACATATGTGTATCATCTGGCTAACTCAAGATTTTTATGCAATTTAAAAGGCGTGCATGATTTATTTCCAGGTTTAACTAATATTTTTCTCCTTAAAGCTTAGAGATGACTTTGGAATGCTTAGTAATAAAATATTAAATACAGTAAACAGCTTGTAAAATTAAAAACACATGGAGAGATTACTGAGGAATACCACTGATTGTATTTCCAAATATATAAATGTATCCAGTCTGATTATTCTGTGTACTATATCAAAACATTACTTAACCTCAAAAGTAACTGAATATATACATTAGCTAACAGAAAACTCAAATTATGAACCCATTTTTAATTCTAACAATTATATTTAATGCCATAATCTAGAATATAAGCAAAATATTTAAACCATTATTTCAGGAAAAAAAGAAGCTTCAAAAGAGGATATTATACTATGAAATCCATTAGTAAACCATTAAATTAAAAGATAGGAAAGACGAGAACTCCTTTCATATTTTATTTCATCCTGAAATTCCAAACAAATTTCCTCATTTAAATATTTAAAGCAGGCATGTCTGACTTGAAGCCCAGGATAGCTAATAATGAGGCCCCAGTTTTATGTTGGACTCATTTCTCTAGATTTTATAATAAAACTATAAAAGAAGTCTTATTACATACACACAGTAACTATACTATATAATTTATGTGCAGCCCAAGACAATTCCTCTTTACTTGGTGTGGCCCAGAGAAGCCAAAATTTTGGAGAGCGCTAACTTAAAGCATTTGTAATTTGTTAAAAACATCTCTGGCCCTTATAATTGACAGGGAATTTATAGAAATCTCTATTAAAATTGGTTGTATCCTTTTCAAAGTTAAATAAACAATCTAATTTTCACTTGGTGGTAGGGTAGGCTGTGAGTGGGGACCGGTGAAACCAAACCATTAAACCAGTAAGGCAGAGCAGATAGAAAAACAGCTTCTTGCCTTATAACTGGAATAGGTTACTCAGCACAAGCCACTGGGTTACCGCAAATACTACTGAACATGCAGTGTGTGCAACACTTCAGGCAGTAGGGATGCAGCAGAGGAAACTCAAAATTTCTGCCCTTGGACTCTAACTACCGCTGAGGTTCCTGGTGTGTACAACTGCTCTCTATTCATTAATTGTACTGTTCTCAAGATGCTACCCTCATACTATTCTCCCATACAGCCCAGTGGAAGGGGAGGTAAGAAAAACATTATCAAAATGTAGAAACTAGTATAGCAAGGTTAAAGGTCTGGTTAAGCTAGGCACACTCACTGTTCACGCAACCTAGGCTGAGCCTACATAAAGGGAATCCTTCCCAGTTATGGTATGCATTCTGTTTGGTAAGGGTCAAATGAACAAATACATGCTACCAATGACTGAGCATAAAGTTATTTGAAAAACCTTTATCTATAATGCCGAAACAATCACATCTTGGCAATCAAAGAAGCCAACAATTAAATAGATGCCTTTTTACATACACTGAGCTACCATTTATCAACTCTCTAGAATCTGTCAGATACAGTATTAAGACGTTTTTACATTGTCATTAGCCTTCCTTGCCTAAAAGATATTATGAATTTCCACTTTAGAGATGGAGACTCACTCAGAGAGGTTGGGGAGCTTGCCCACAATTAGAAACCTTTTAAGTGACAGACCTTGGAGTGGAATCCAGATCTGAATCTATGCCCTCTCCATTATGCCACTACACTACAGTAGAGTAGAATCAAAGGGCTCTTAATAGGTGTGGCAGGCAAAAACAGAAAGCTAAAAGAGAAAAGACAGATAAGGAAAAGCAGGTAGGTAATGCACCAATGAATCAGCCACAGCAATGGCAATAAAAACAAAGTGTAATTCTTAATCTATTCTGCTCTTGATAATTGTTGTTGTTAGGTGCCATCCAGTCAGGTCCGACGTATAGTGACCCTCACAGGGTTTTCAATGACTGACTGTTTCGGGATTGCTTCGAGAGTTGATTGTGGTGCTGGGGATATAACCCGGGTCCTCAGAGAGTGGAGAGCAGCACTCTACCAACTGAGCTAAACCCCATCCCATCCTCGGACAATAGTAAACTTTTATACCATCGGATTTTATAGTGTTCAAATAGTACAAATGTTACCTCCTCCACAAGGGGGCAAATAAAATGAAATAAAGTGAGCTGACTGATGGCCTTTTAAAGGCAGATATAAAAACAGTGTTTTTGCTCCATGTAAATCCTTGGAGGGCAAACCCTATGAAAATACTGTAAACAAAGCCAGTGTGTTACCACTGGAAACCAAAGCCAGAGTCTGAACCTCATTTATATAGAGAGGGAAATAAAAAGACAATTCAAATAGACAATTCACCATTAGTCTTTTTAATAAGATAGTAAATTTAAAAATGAAATCTAAAGCAACCTTGAAGTTGATTCTGTAGTTTCTTTTTTTCAGGATCATCAGATTCTCCTTCCCCATCACTGTCATTCCTAATAAAAAAAATTTAATATATTCAAATGATCACTCACTGGTATCGAATAATGCAAAAATGCAGGAAAGATAAGCTGAAATACTTCTAACTTAAATGACAAAATAAGACATTTACATCAAAAGTTATGGTTATTTCATTACTTTTAAGAATATATTAAACAGGAAGTAGACACGTTATCAATCAACAGGGAATCATGAACAGAAAAAGGACAAAAAGGACAAAAAGGATGAAGTCAGGAACTACCTCCAAATCCCCAAGACAGAGCTATGCATGAATTCGTAAGTGCATGCCCAGCATGCACATCGTTCCATGAATGATTTAAGATGAATTACAGGACAGTTGTAAACAACAATAAAAACACCAGGACTAGGCAAAATACAACTTAGAAAAAGAGTTCATACTAGGAAGAACAAAGCCCAGCACATTATCCAAGGTATAAAGATCTACAACTCTTCGTCTGAGGGATCCAAAGGATGGTTATAGCTTCCTCATGAAAACAAACGGAACTCAAAGAACAATGGCCAACCCAGCGCTTCACATCTGGGAATTTATCCAGTGGAAGTGATTCTAAAATAAATTTAAGGATTTGACTATCCAGCTAATCGTACCCGCACTCTTTGTAAGGGGGCGGAAAACAGAAATTATTTATATTCAATGATAGGGATTAGCAAACGGTAGAATATATTGCGACCTTTAAAAAAGATGTAGAAATAGCTTATTAGAAAGATATTTCTCATAGAATGTTCAGTGAAAATGTGATAAAGCAAAACAAATGGCATTATATAATTTAATAAATATACATGAGATAAAAGGGGATAACAAGTTTGACAGGTTTTATGCCAAAATGGGATTGTCTGGGTATAGGAGGATGGTAGGGTTTGGGGTGAGGTAGACAATGAGAAATTAATTCACTTGACACTCACTCTAATCTCCTTCTACCATGCTTTCTTAGTCAATAAGGCTACACTTATAAACAACCGCCTTTTGCAGGCTCCCTTCCCAGGAGCACTCCATAGGAGATTCAAGTTCCAGAGAAGGTGGCAGCTGCTTGCGTGAAGACCAAGTCTTTGGATGACAGCCCTGGTATTCCTGAGTGAGCTGTGGCATAGGTCTTACTGTGTGCCTCTGAGCCTCAGAAATGCCTGGCAGAGGAGCTGGCAGCAGCAGGACCCCTACTTGAACATGACATATGACATATGTATGAATTCACAACTGCCTGTCCCCACATGGCAGACTAGGCATTTCTCCTTGTGATGGAACGCAAATCTGATTCTCTGGCATCAAAATCCTGTAAAGTTATACCCTGTAAGAAATCCCGTTTGGCCTCAATTAGCTGAAGTGAGTCCTACTATTTGTAAGTGACACTGCTCTTCAGTACAGGACAAACACTGGCATCCCTTTGCCAGGTAACCATCATGGGAGAGATGATTATGGGGACCTTCACGCAACACTGAACAAGTCTCAACAGTCGGGAAGACAACGTTTCTGCTGGCAAAGGAGCCTCCGTGAGAGGTGGAAGCCCTTGGAACTCAAAGTCAACTGAGTTCTTCCCAATGTTTTCATTTCATATTGGAAGTTCCTATCTTACACTAAATGTCCTAAGTTAAAATTCAATAATCCATAAGATCAGGCTAGCATTTGAGTTTTGTTACATTAATACTGCAGGTGCAGAAGATAAAATATTCTTAGGGTATCATAGAAACTCCTGATTCCCTAACTAAGTCTTGAACAGAGAATATAAAAACTTTGAGCTTATAATTTTCTCTAAAGTCTGCCATGTAAATCAAGCAGCCAGTCAACTCTAGCTCTTTTCTTTCTCATATCCTTTAAAATGGCCTGAAGTACCAGCCACAAAGCCCTCAAAATATTTCCTAAAAGGCACTTCACCCTTCATGGTCACAGGAGATCATCTAAAGAACCTGTGCTACTGCAGAATAAGAACTGTGACTATCACACTCTAATGAACACCAGAATCTTGCTGCTTTCAAATCCCAACAGGCCAGATCACCCCCACCCAGAGTCTCATTTCCTAAGGAGACGTCATCTAGCACCACCTCTAACACCAATTCATAGAATGGTCAGAGAGGATGTGGTTAGAATATGCTCCCCCTGCTTAGTAGAGTGGGGCCTGCGTATTCCACATACTGAATAAATGAACACTGTACCTTTAAGTGATGTATACACTACTGAGGAAGACCCTAAAAGCTATTTTGCTTCCAATGCTTATCAATTATGCTGTGTTGCTTTCCTTACAATGACAACATAATGCATCTGATGTAAATTCACCTCAAAACACTGCATGTGATATCCCTCAAATTTTTTACATTATAGGAGTTATTTTTCATTTTATCCATGTAGTCAAAAAGTTAGTTCACAAACCACTCCTGTAACTTTAACCCTCAGTATTACATGACGGTCAGGAGGTGAACAAGTACCACTCCTACAAATGTTCTCCCGTAAGCTTGGGAAACCAGGGACCAGCAAACTTGGGTCTATGAAGGACCAGATAGTAAATACTTCAGGTTTTGTGCCTATACAGTCTCTGTTGCAACCACTCAACTGTGTTGTCACAGCATAAGAGCAGCCTTGGATGACAGACAATCGGTCCACTTTGGCCCAAGATCCGTGGTTTGCCAATATCTAATTTAAACATAAGAAATGTATTTCACTAATGAAAATGTAAAAGATAAAAGAAAGTCTAACACCTTTAAATACATACCCTTTCTCATCAGCTGAACTTGGTTGTCCCTCTTTCACTGGCTTCTGGGGGGTTTTCTCTTTTTTCTTCAGATACTCTTTTAGTTTTTCTGCTCTATCAAGATATTCTGTACATTTGGCCCTGATACTTTGCTTAGCTTTATCACCCTGTGCTTCATCTGTTGAGGGGAATGAGAGAGACTTTGCCATTAGTGTTCTACACAGAAAAAACTCTTAATTAGATACAGTCATTTAAACAAAGAAATCCTATGTTGGGGTGAGAGGTAAAAACATTCATCAATGGTTACCAACTCTTTTCTATTCCTTTCCCCACAGGGTTGGGGACCAAGAGGAGACCTGAGTCAAAAAAGATCAGCACAAGATAGCAAGTATTTTAAGTTAATGTTAAATAATAATAAATTATTTAATATTCTACAGGTTTTACATTCTTCCCTTACATTTTGCAGATAGTTAACAGCTTGCTTGTCTCACATAAAATCAATTACAAGAAAGACAAACAAGTTGAATTTAGAATAGTGATTGCTCTCAACTCATAGTAATCTAGCAGTTGGGAAAGGGGAGGAGAAATAAACGGAGGTTGGATTTGATCAGCACATCCTGTATGCATGTGTTGAAACATCACACTGAGCACCCTTACTAGGTAAAACTAACATATGTTAATCAAAAATAAAATATAAAAAGGCAAACAGAAACAAAGTAGTATTAACATTTCTATTAATGTCTACATAAGCTTGATTTCAGAGCATATGAAGTGATGGAAATCTCAGATGTGTACCACTAACATTGTAATTTGACAATATAAAGGCCTCTGTCAGAGCTATTTTCAAAAGGAGACTTCAGTAATATATGCAATGCATAGTATTAGACCCCCATATCTTGTGTGTTATGGTTTATTCTTAGTTTCACTTTAATCTGACATAAACTCTCTCTTTTCCTCTTAAATGGGAAAGCAAATAGAAAAACAAACAAACAAAAAAAACCCTTGACTTATCCAGCTGCATGAAGTATAAGATTCATTAGAGTATGAGTTTTTAACCACCTTATTCCCATTGTCATATCTTTAGTGCCAGAAAAGCACTAGTACATGGTGAAAATGTAATACGTATTTATAAAATACATCAATGTCTCCCAACCTATCTTTAAAATAGAATTATTTTCAGATATATCCTTAGAAAAGGACTAACTTCAGATCACATAATTTGGGTACATTATCCATAAAATTATTTCTATTGATTATAATTATATATTGTAAGATGTTGGGTATTCAAATAACTATAATAGCTGTTACATTTGTTAGCTAAGTCTGACTACTTATAATTTACTAGAAAGAAAATGGGAAATTTTTTACAAACAGATGGTTTAGGTTTTCTTGGCTTTATATTTCAACTTTTATAAGTGAAATAGAATATTTTTTTCTTTTAGTGTCTTTAAGTAAAATAAGCTATGACCTTACATTTAACTACATGGAGAAAATACTGTACAGCATGTTGATAGAGCTGAAGGGCTTCCTCATAGTTCCCAGCTTTGTCTTCCTGTGCTGCTTTGTTAGCAAGATCTATTGCTTTCTGTTTGAGGGAGGCAAAGTAATAATATTAAAATCAAACCATAAATATAAGTTTGAAGTAATCAATCATACTGAAATTAAAAAACTTAAAAACATCTTTCAAAAAAATCACAACTGTATTTTATAATAAACTACAAGTTTATAAAATGCATGTTATGTTTGCAGTATGGATAAAATGATATCTGAATATTAATTTATCTAGTATCAAGTACAAAAATCTTCATATAATTTTTCACTCAAAGTCAAACCCAGGGCTTGTAAGGAATAACTGAAAAAACTGAAAATTAAAATTTGAAAAGTAGTTAGGAAAATTCTCAAAAATTAAGTGCTGCTATATCTAAATCATGTAACAGTGGAAATGTAAATGAGATAAAATTCCTTCAGAAGGAGTGGGGCAATGAAATACCAAGAATCTGAAAAATACCTCAAACTTTTAACCTAGTCATTAACTTCAAGGTTTACTGAGCAAAGACATTAACCAGATAGATCTTTCAAACAACAAAAACAAAACATGGAAACTTCTATCTTTAATAGCAAAAGAATATCACACCATAGAATAGTAAAAGATCATTAAAGTATTAAGAAACGTTTGTAATAACATAATTTTCATGATGGATATTTTAAAAAGCAGGATACAACCTTTTATATGTAGCACCAGTTCAACTACTTGAAACAAGAGAAAAAACCAAACCAAATTAAAAAAGAAAAAACCAACACAGGAAAAAGATGGGAAGAACATTTAACAGAACTTATCTTCATTAATTTTCATTTTCTCCTTTTCACATCTTCTAAACTGTCCATATAATGAATACAAACTACTTTTGTGATATTAAAAAAATAGGTGGGCAGCATGGCATACACTTGTAATCTCAGCAACTTGGGATGCTGAGGCGGGAGGATATGAGTTCAAGGCCAGAGACAGTCCATATAACTTAGTGAAACTCTTGTCTCAACATTAAAAAGCAAACAAGCAGGGCTGAGTGTGCAGCTCAGTGGCAGAGCACTTGCCTAGAATATGTGAAGTCCTGGGTTCAACTTTGTAAATACTGCAAACAAAAAGCCAAACCAAAACAAATCTTGAAAACTTCCCAGCAATAGAGCCATACAAATATATTTAAGTGGCTTTTTGAAATGATGCAAAAGTAAATCAATAATAGAAAACAGGCTTTCTGCAAAAACTAACTCAAAATGCATCATAAACTTGCACATAAAACTTTTAAGCCGGGCACTGTGGTGCATACCTGGCACCCTAGTGACTTGGGAGTATGAGGCAGGAGGATAGTAAGTTTGAGGCCAGAGGCAACCTGCACAATTAGCAAGACCCTAGGCAAGTGCTCTACCACTGAAGTACATCCTCAGCCTGATATTTGTTATTTATTTATTTTTTCTTTTTGAGACAAGGTCTTGCTATGTTGCCCAGGCTGGTCTCGAATGCAAAAGAACCTCTAGCCTCAGCCTCCTTAGTAGTTGGGACCACAGACACACACCACCACACTTGACTTAAAGTAAAATTCTTATAGTGAGTATTTAAGCATTTGGCTCCAAACTCTGTACCAATTGCATAGTCCAGACCAGCTTTTCTCCAATGACGAAAATGTGCATAACTGCACTGTTCAATATGGAAGCCACCAGCCATATATGGCTTTTGAGTTATCTGAAATGTGGTTAGTTATGACTGAGGAGTGAAATTTTATTGAATTTAAATTTAAATAGCCAAATACAGTACTAGATGACACATATTAAACCTTTACAAACCTGATGGGCACTATTTCACACTTGGTTTTGTTAGTGTTCTTCATTTGAAAAGTACGTAACCATGTCTAGTACAATCCTTCCAGAATACAATCTTGACCCTCTCCTTTGCTACCACCCTGGTTCAATCTGGTACCACATTTGTCCAAACTCCTACCTAGCCTTTTGGGCAATCAGCCCACTTCCACTCTTGCCACCCTGAAGGACACAAAGCAACTTTTGATGGCTTCCCACTACAAATGAGAAGATCCAGTGCTGGCGCACAGTGCACAAGGTCTTACATGAGCTGTGTGATCTTATCTGAAACCCTGTAGCCCTCCTTCATGCAGGTAGACAAGCACTGTAGACCACTCCCCCAGAAGGTTCCAGTCCTAGTTCAGCTGGCAAGTTCTCAGAGAGGCCCTCTCTAGCCTGCCGTGCTCTGCCCCTGCTTTTGGCTCTCCCCACCTCCCTGCATCTTCTGGCTCCTCATCACTGCATTTCTCCTTTTCTATAATAAGCTCCGTGAGGTCAGGACTCCACCTGAGCCTCGAATGGTGCTGACAGATGATGGTACTTGATCAAACTGCAGAATGGGGGAGGGGCTAAAAAATCCCCTACTGCTCTCTCAAAATCTACCACCTTTTGGTTATTCCACATCTGTCACCTCTAACAGTCTCTTTGCACTGAATATTTCTGCCAACATACCTCCTTCACCTTAGTTCTGTTTCTCCAGTATTTTTCACAACCCAAATCACACTGGACCAGCCTCTCATCTCTTTCCCTTACACATCATTAAAACTGTTCATATTGAGGGAATCTATGATGCCAGATCCAAAGACCAGCTCTGTCTTCACCTTGATCTTCTGATGTTATTCTACAAAGTTCTCGATGCCGTCCTCTGCTAAGCCCCAGAACACCACTATCCTGATTTCTCTCCTACCTCTCGGGCAGCTCCTTCTGACTGCTTTGCTGATTCTTTGCCTAGTGTGTGATGCTGCAATATGTTCCTCAGGGTCTGGGCTGGGATTCGCTTCTCTGTTTACTCCCTGCCCACGTGAGATGTTCTCAGTGATTTAAGGGTGATGATCTTTACACTGCTGACTCCTAAATTTACTCGTTTTAAAACACGTCATCCCTGTGTATAAATAAAACCCTTCCAGGTTGTTACCTGTCTGCACGCGCATGTGGGACTTGGTTCTGGTAGAATTTTTTTTTTGCCTGCCTCTCCCACTCCCTCACTAGAAGATAAGCTCCATAAGGACAGGGGTTATGTCTGCTATCTTTACTTTTGCACCTGAGTCATCTCAGTGGCTGGCACAAGACTGAATTCATTACCCCAGGGTCAGTCAGGATCTAGTCATCAGTATGGACATATCAAGGCTGGGAAGACCTGTAAGTGTCCTTTTCAGATTAGGAGACTATGGTGAGTCCACCCCAGGAAACCCTGGGAAATGGTAAATCCTACCATCACCCATCTCGGGAGAAAGGAGTCCCATCTCTTGGTTGCCAAGGCTAATTCTTCCTCTGTGCTCTGCAGCCATTCCCACCTTCCTCTCTGACACTTTCTCCATCAGCGAGATGCCACGGACTGCTCTCCCCAACCTTGTCCTTTTTTATTGGGTCCTCAACAGAAAGATGTATGTAAACCCTATCTCAGACTCACAGCTACAAAACCCAAATTGAAACACACCAGCTCTCTCTGGTTCCTAGGTTTCTCTCTAGCTTACATCTTACCATCCTTTATCTCCACAGCAAAATCCCAAAGAGCATCCCAAGTTCATCTTGGTGTCTCGCTCTCCAAATCTTCCAACAGCAACGCTTTCTACATCTTGACTGCCAACTCTCATGCTTACCTAACTCCCTCTCTGCAGCACCTAGGGTTAGAAAGACCCCAGACAGTGTCTTCTTTCTTGGCCTTCATTACACCATTCACTGCCGGTTTTATTCTTGACTGTCTAAAGATTCCTTTTCAGTGTCCCTTTTCTTTCCTTAAATGCTGATACTCTGTAGGGTCCTTGGTCAGTGTTTTTTCTCATTCAGCAAACTCTCCAGGATGGGACTCTATGCCCACAACCTCCACCATCACCCTTGTACTAGTATCTCCCAAATCCTTATTTCCAGCCTAGACGCTCACCACATTTCTACACTGATGCACCCAAATACTCCTTGGGCTCTTCCATCTGTTTGTCCCCACAAGCATTTCAAACTCAACAAGTTCAGAACTGAATTTATTTTGCTCCTACCCAAACACACTCCTCTTTTTATAGCCTCAGAACCAACTCCTGCCCACTCTGATATCCAACCCAGAAATCTGGCAATAAACCCAGACTCCCCCTCCTCCCTTATTTTTAACTGCAGATATAAGCCTGACCTATTCTTCTTCGGTTTTTCTCCGATCAAGGCTTTCTTCTTTATTCCAACAAGCACTACATCGATTTGGCCAGTCACCATGACCTGTCACATAGGCCAATGCCTTCTAACTGGTCTCCTTCCACCCAGGCTTGTTACCAATCAGGTTTCTCTCAGCATGCAGATGATAATTTGGTTCTAAAACAAAAAACGATAGTTCAGTCTAAACTAAGGCTCCTAGTGACATGACGTAAATATTCTGGCTCATGCTGCCAACTTGCACACTGAATTCCCATCATACCAAACTATTGGCATAACCTAGACGGTATGCCTGTGCACATGCACAGGTCCACCTGAACACCCGACGCCACTGTCTCCCCATGGAAGCCTAGCTTCTACAGGACTCAGTGCAGTCATGGTCCTGGGGCAAGGTGCTCTCCAACACTCCTGGGGTGGCCGGCCTATACTTCCTCTAGACGGTACATACTTCCTCTGATCCCACTGTATTCTAGTAGTTCTACTACTATTCTAATATTCTACTAATTGTTTTCTATGTCTGTGTTTACATATGGATGTAAGCCATCTGAGGTCATGGGTGACACAGACCCAAAATGACTTCCCAGGAGCCCTAACAACACATGACATGGTAGACACAATAAATATTTAGGACTGAGTAAACCTTGAGGTATACTTCATATTATATTGCTTGTAGATCTCTCCAATCCTCTGTAAGGTTTGTTACACTTCTGGACAGCGGCATAAGATGTTCCTCTTCTGCCTGGAAAGCACTGAACTTTCTTTTTCAAGGAAGCAGCATTTTTCAGTGAAAATAGCCACAGATTTATAAGCAGAGAGATCTGGATTCAAAACTAACCTCAACACTAATAAACTGCACATCTTTGGGCACACTTAAACCTTAGTAAGTTTAAGTTTCTAATACAGTAAAGCTAGATTACTATTTGGGCTGGGGTTTGACTCACTCAGTAGAATGCTGCTCTGTACTTTCTGAGTCCCTGGGTTTGATCCCTAGCACCACAAAAACGGGAGAAGGATATGGCAACCCACTCCTGAAGCAACTGGTCTCACTGAAAACCCTGTGGGGTTGCTATGAGTTGGACTTGACTTGGTGGCACCTAACAACCTTGAAAAGTTGTTTTAAGCATTCAGTGAGATCACATCAAAATTAGGGTTATTGCTCACTTTATCTAAGATCACATTACCTCTGTGAAACATTTCTCATTTGTCTTTTGAAGAGTGAGATCCACCCTTCCTTGCTTCCTGCCCACACAAATCTCTAATGCTATCATGGCATTTACAGAATTATTTTATAATTCTACTTTTTAGTTATCTTCATCACCCACAAGACTATAAGCATCTAGCTAGGGTGACTTTTGCTTTGTTCAGTGGGAAAAGTAATCATTGTTTGACCATTCTTCATCCAAATTTCCTGGAAGGCTGAAAAGGCTGAATGAGAAAGCACAGCTAAACTAACCACTAATAACATTACAACTCAGCATCCTTCTTGTTTATCATTACCACTATGTCTTTAATATTGGCCAACCTCTAGCTGGTTCACTGAAGAACATCCAATAAGCCAAACATGATGCATTCTGGGTGCAAAACAAAACTGCAAATCTTGCAGAAGACAGATATCAGGAAATGGATGGAAATTACATCGTAGGATGCCCAGATCACACACAACGTCTTTCACAAATGAAAACTGATGTAACGAAACTACTTAATTGACAAACCAACAAGAACAATGACAAGATGGGTACTTCAAAAGAAATCACCTTTAATACTCAAAAGAATACCTATACCAATTAACAAATACTTTCAAGATACATTTACCACAGAAACCCTTTCTGGATGGGGCTACAAAAAAATCTTAAGGTTAAGTCAAAATTGTTGTACTGTACCTTAGTTTAATACAATCTTAGTGGAAAAGGCACACATACAAATCAGCACGTGATTTGTTTATTACTCTAAGAAATGAGTCATTGTTGCAATTATAATACTTTTGAATGATATAAAACATTTATTTTCATAACCTTTTAGGCTGATTTTCAAGATAAGAGTCTCAAACAAGCCTCTCCTCTCATTCTTTTTTTGTGTGAATATCCGATGTCTGTTTACAGGCTTCTATTTTGAGTGGCCTCTCTTCAGGATCAATTATCCTAGGTTGAAAGAAGTCTTCCAATAGTTTTGGTAAATGTACCAGGCATTCAACAAATAACCTGTTTGACAAACTACCGGAAGTCCAAGACAAGAATTTAGTGTAGGTATTTCATGCTACTCTTTGGTTCCAAACTGACCTTTGGGGTTGGGAGTCCTGGAAGCCAAGTCACTTCTAAACCCCACTGAAGTCTCAGATCCACTGAGGATGGGAGATACTGCTACATAAATTGCTTTGATCAATGAATTCTGTTCTATAGATTCTTTCCTAGGCCTAACGATTTTAGGAATCCGTGATTTATGTCTGGGTAAGTGGACCCCCAAAAAAGTTTTAAAATATTCTCTGATCTTATATACTACAATGTGGGAGCCTGCCCATAAACACACATGCTCAACGAGTTCACAGATACTTTATGTAGGCAACAAGAAGCAGCTCTAGCCTCAGATTCCAGGGCTGTTCTCCTATTTCTATTCACCTGACAGCTCGAAAAGAGCTGTGCCGTATCGACTTGAGAAACTAAGGGAGAACTATGACCATCACCTTATTTTTAAATGGTCCATATTCCAAGAAGTGCTTTGCAAAAAATTGTGTTATTCCTTTCTTCCTGGCACGGACTGGAGAGAGCTGCCCAGTCTGGGTCAAGCGCGGCTGTTTTTGCTTTCTAGGGCCCCAACCAAGTCAAGAACCTCCTGAAGCCAGCGGCTCGGGGAACGCGGGGAGCGAGCCCAGGTGGCCCTGCCTCCGGGAAGCCCCCACCCTCCCGCCCGCGGCTTCCGCCCGCCCGGCCCTCCTCCGCCGGGACCCCGGGGAGCGGCCGCCTTTTCCCTTCTCCCCGTCCCCACCCCACATCTCGCGCCTCCCCTCGGCTCTGGCTCTTCAAGAGAGATGAGCAGAGATACCTGGAGGTTGGGCCCCATGGATGCCATGGCCGAGACTCGAGGCGCTTCCCCGGGGACGAGCGAGGGGTGAACACAGCCAGCGGCACCGACGCGGAACCACGGCCGCGGTACAGCCGCGAACCTCAGGGGGCTGGCGGCTCTCGGACCCGGAGTCGGGGGTCTCGGTTCTGGAACTTGTAAAACAACCCGTCCCGCTATCAGCCACGGGACCCTCCTCACAAAACTTCCGCAATCCCGAGCCCCTCTGGGCTCCGGTCCCGCCTCTCGCCCGAGCACTTCCGCTTCGTCATCCGCACGCGCGTTGTCTAGTCACCCGGTCTGCGACTCAGCACAGCTCAGGCTCTCGCGAGACCAGAAAGGACATCCCGAAGCCAAGTGCAGGCCTGGCGGAAGTCGTTCTTCCCCCAGGAGCTTGAACTAAGGAGAGCGCATGCGCAAGAGGTTAATTTTTTTTTTTTTTCTTTTGTGGCGTACATTTAATACTTAGCGAGAAGTTACCCTTTCGCTCGTCATCTGCGTGCGTTGTCGCTCTGTGATTTTGAGTGAAAAAAGTTATCCCATCTCCAAGACCCACGGGTTGGGGACTTTGGGTTACTGTCCCTTATTCCCTGCGTCTCCTTATCTGTGAGATGTGGCAGGCCTGGGTTTTCTACAGCAGGGTAAAGGATGCGGGAGGTCATGGGAGATTAGGAGAAGTGCAGAGTGAAGGCCAGCAGTCAGATCTCAGTCTGGCCCGCTCCTGTTATGGGTCGCAGTTGGCACTTGGTTGGACAGCCGTGTTGGCTCCTAGAGGCTTTGGGAATATTAATCAGGTATACATAGTGTCCCGTGGGGAACAGGCCCCGAACTTGTCCTGCAGAATAAGTAGTCAGATGTGACTTGCGCCAGTTATATTCACAAGGAAAGACGATGGCCTGATAGTTAAGTGCTCTAGGTAAGCTCTCCCAAATCAGACATAAGTGGCAGAACTAAAACAGAACCATTTCTCAGCCTTTCTGTTATTACCCTGTCCTCTTTTCCTTCTTCTGTTGTCATGGTTAGGTTTCCCAAAGGAAAGCGAAATAGATGTTTAATCGCTCCAGCATTTTATTTCCCATCCATTCTCTGATTTTGTCCAGTCGTTTGGCTTCTTCTTAAGTAATTAAGGCCTGGCCTCCGCTCGTAATTGGTATGGTCAATTTGAAGTTGCCCTGTGTAGCTTCCCAGTGTTCCTTCTCTGTGTCCTTCGCTGCCTCCCCTTCATACTCTTAAATGCAGAATATCCTCCAATCTGTTATCCTGTCCCACTACACCATTTCTGCTCATCTCAGCCCCTGCCTGGGCTTCAGCTGTCGGTAGACCAGACATGCCTTCAAATATCAATGCCAAAGCCCTCCCTATCCTCTGCCCAGCATTTCCTGCTGCCTCCCAGAGAGCAGCTTCTCAGGGGCTCTCTGGGGACAAATTCAACACATTCAAAAATGAATTAATTATCTTCTCCCTAAATTTCCTTCTGCTCTTCCTCTTTAGAATGGTGTCCCCAAATCTGCATTATCCAGGCTCAGAACTCAAAGCTCGCTCTCTATCCTGCATCTTAGACCTTCCCTTCCACCTCTCTTTTCACTTCCAATATGGTCAACCCCTAGCCCTTAATGAATGCTCATGTATAACAGGCATGTACTAATTATTAAGCTGTTTGAGCTGCTTAAAATCAACCTCTGGTTCCCTAATGGCTACCAAATAACTTGATTTTGCCTGAGAATATGACCAGACTCAACTTCCCTTCAATTCAATACCTAGGGATGGAACCAAGGGCCTCTCACATGGTAAACAGGCACACTACCAATGAACTATATCCCTCGCCCCTCAATTGCTAAACATCTGTTGTTGTTGTTAGGTACCGTCGAGTCAGAGTCAGTATCGGACTCATAGTGACTCTACGTACAACAGGCGAAACACTATTGTTAGTGCTTCTCTATTGTCAGTGTTGATAGGGTTTTCAATGGAGAATCGATTTCCAGAGACTGGGCCATTTCAGGCAGCAAGAAAAGCAGGGTAAAGGTACAGACAAGGTACATGGCATGTTTGAGAGAGTCTGGTGTTCAGGAAGCAAAGGCACTTTGGAGACAGTAGCAGGGGATGAAAGGCACCAGTGGGCACTTTCAGGTGCTCAAGGCTTTGTGTGATGAGTTTGGACTTTCTTCTGTGGGAAGGAGGGTTTGCTTAAAGCTTCCCTCGCCTCCCATTTCCCCTCCCTCCCATCTTCCCTCTTACCCTTCTTGACGTCCTTCTGCATAGAGTTGTGATCTGGTAGGATATTGCTTTGAGGATGACCTGACCTTAGTGGACTTAGTAGAATGGACCAGGGAGAGAGAGGAGGCAGGAGGATGAAGTAGCAGGCTCCTGCAACAGTATTGCATTTTAGGAAATGGAGGTGTACTGAGGCAAGTGGCATATTCCCCATTCAGAGAGCACAGGCTCTATTTTTTTTTCATGTCTGGTGGCCTTTGATTAATACATCCTCTCCTTCAATTGTTTTCACCAATTCACCTGTTAAATTATACCTGTTCTTCAAGTAGCAGTTCTAGTGTCACTTCCTCAAGAAACCTCCAAAACTTCTCTGCGCTCGCATGGTACTTTGGATCTTGAAAGGCCATTAGGTCAGGGTTTCCCAACCCCTGCTGCCTAGCCTGTTAGGAACAGGGCCACACAGCAGGAGGTGAGCTGAGGGACAGCAAGGGAAGCTTCATCTGTATTTATAGCCTCTCCCCATCACTTGGATCATACCCAAACCACTCACCAACTCCCCTCCATGGGAAAATTGCCTTCCATGAAACTGGCCCCTGGTACCAGAAAGGCTGGGGGCCACTGCCTTAGATGGAGTGTGCTGAGTGCCTTATACAGTGCCTGGTGCACAGCAGATGTTAAAAAACTGTCAGCCTCACTGCCATGGTGTTCTGCCTTTCCACATTACAAAACCCCAAATGCTAAGCCTTCATCTTATTCAGTTTTGTAACTCCCTCTGCCTCTCCCACCCCATGTACCCACAGAATATGTGCTTAAATAGTAAAGGTTGTTGTTTGTTGTTGTTAGGTGCCTTAAATTGTCAAGGTTGTCGGTGTTTGTTGCCGTTAGGTGCCATCGAGTCAGTGTCTGACTCATGGCGACCCTACATACAAAGGTGAAACACTATTGTCAGTGCTTTTCTGCCATTCATAGAGTTTTCAATGGATGATTGTTTTTGGGGGGAGTGGATTGCTGGACGCTTCTCCCAAGCCTGCAGCACGTGGTGTTCCCAGGTGGTCTCCCATCTGAGGACTAACCAGACCTGACACTCCTTAGCTTCTGAGATCTGATGGGATCAGAGGCCACAGTGATATGGCTGCAGGCAGTCAAGGTTAGTTGAGCAAAATGAAGCTTTCCTGCTTGTAACCAGGGGCTTTGGAAATGAGGGAGGTCCCTGGGGCTCAAGGTGTTTGTAGATTCCACCTTTGAAAGGGTCTCTCATGCAGCCCATCCATGACTGGATCCATCTCAGTCCTGCAGACCTTTTTAACGGAAGTGCATAAGATTAATGTCCTGCCATGCCCTGTGCAGCCACCCATGTATACCCAGAAGTCAGATCTCTGCCTATTGAGTTGTCAGCTCCTGTGACCCGGAGTATAACTGCCAGGAAGGCCAAGGGCTGATCCTGTGAGAGGTGACTCACCAGCATTATCAGGCTGAAACCTGTTGGGCCATCCGGGTGGCATATCTTTCTGCCACCTCAGTTACTCTGAAGGCCCAGCCCTTTCTCACACAGGCCTGCCCATTTTATTCATATGAAGCTGCAGCCAGCTTGTGAGCTGAGAAGTGGGCCTGGGAACCAATCCATCATTGTCCATCGGCCATGTGATGAAGGGTGTGGATATCAAATGGCTGGGTTGGTTACACAGGGGCAATAGAATGGAGGGCATAACATAGGACAGGAGATGCCACCCTCAAGAAGTTTGCAGGCTAACACCATCCTCCCAGACTACCAATGTTTGGTATGCAAATAATGCACACAAAAAGAGACGGTCACAAGCACCTTCCCAACTCCTGCTCAGCCTAAACCTTCTCCTGGACGTTTTATTTTCCCCTTAAAAATGCCTCTTTTGTTCTTGTTCTAGATTCTGCATTCAAGCACTTGGGGTGATGGTGTTCTAGTTGTGGAGAAGGAGGAAGATACCAGCTCTCTTCTTCAAACTCCCTTTTCACCCTTCTCAAAGAGTATCAGGCACAAGCTACATTCTGTGTTCTTCTATCAAGGCCCTCAGCAATGTTAATTCTAGTTCATTTCCCTTTGCTAAGACAATAGGAAAGATGGCACTTTACAATCTTAGACAGATTTTCTGTTGCGTGTACAGGTAGAACAGCTTGCTTTATCATAATGCCATGTGGGGGTGGGCATGTCGGGAATGTCTGGTCGGGATGAAGCAGAAGTAACAGAGAATTAATGGCCATTGTAGCTGGGACTGGTATACGAAAGGTCATTGAACCAATATCTGTACTCTTCTATATGTTTGAAATTTTCCACAAGAAGATTTTTAGGATGGTATTTACATATTTGTGTCAAACTGTCCTAATTCTGTTATAGTACTATTCTCTTTTCTATTAGAGAACTTCTTTTTGTTATGTGTGTTGCACATATTTTCCCATTTTATTCCTTGGGGTATTATCTTTTGGGGGGCATGAAAGCTTATCACTCTTTTCCTTTTTTCTCTTTGCTATATTTAAAATGTTTTTATCCTTACTAGATTGTTTAAACGATGAAATTATAAATGTACCTTCTTCCAGAACTTTCAAGGTTTCACTCTTGCAGCTAAATCTTTTACCTGTCTGGAATTCATTTTGGTGCAATAATCAAGGTCAAGGTCTAGCTTTGTGTTTTACTTTTATTTATTGAAAATGAGGAGGCAATTGATCTAATATTATTTATTTAATATTCATTTTTTCTCCATTCGTTTGAAAGGCTACCTATATTATATGCCACTTTCTCACAATTTGCTTGTCTGACATCTTGATTATTTTCTCACTATTCTTTTTTAACCACCTTAACTTGCACCTAAAAATAGTTATACTGGCTTTATAATACATCTCACTATCTCATGGGGCTATCTGATTTGTTCTAAACAGAAGGGAGCATTAGTTAAGGGCTTACTTTCTCAAATTAGAGTCGACCTTAATGATAGGAATGGAGTAAAGCCCCTGGGACCTCCATTTGCTGATGTGGCACCAATCAAAATGAGAAGAAACATAGCTGCTACAACAATGGGCTCAAATATAAAAAATCATGTGCATGGCACAGTGTTGGGTAATATTTCAT
Organism: Pedetes capensis; assembly: GCA_007922755.1. Taxonomy (NCBI): domain Eukaryota; kingdom Metazoa; phylum Chordata; class Mammalia; order Rodentia; family Pedetidae; genus Pedetes; species Pedetes capensis. Next base: position 533,565 of record VMDO01000031.1, read on the forward strand.
TCTGTTATGCATAGCGTCACTATGAGTCAGACCTGACTGACAGCATTTAACAACAACAAAAACAACAACAACAACAACACAAACAACAGGCTCGGACGTTAGAATGCTTGATTCAAATCCTGGTTCCAACACATACTGGGCAATTAATAAGCTCTGTCAGCTGCTGTCTCTGCACTTGTAAAATGTAGGTGATATTACCAACTTTCTAATGGGGCTGTGTGAGAATTAAATGAAAGCAGCACATAACAAACTTGGGCTCAGAACAGAATTAATACTCACTAGATGTTTGTTGTTGGGTGCTGTCGAATCAGATCTGACTCACAGAGACCCTATGTATAACAGAAGGAAACACTACCCAACACCATGCCATGCATATGATCTTTTTATGCTGGGTCTATTGTTGCAGTACTGTGTTTCTTCTCATTTTTAGATGTGCCACATCAGCAAAATGTGGTTCCAGGGGCTTTACTCCATTTCCATCATTAAGGTCGTTTCTTGAGCGCCTTCCAGCCTGGTGGCTCATTTCACTTTATCTGACAGTGCTTCTCTGCTATTCATAGGGTTTCCAGTGGCTAATTGTTTTGGGAGTGGGCCGCCAGGTCCTTCTCCCTCGTCTGTCTTAGTCTGGAAGCTCAGTTGAAACCTACCCACCATAAGTGGCCCTGCTGGTATCTGAGATCCTGGTGGCATAGCATTTAGTATCGGAGCAACACACGATCTCCCATAGCATGTCAAGCTGACAGATACATGGGGGTCACTAGATGTTAGTTTTCTGTAATTTTCAGGACAGTTACTATTTTCTTATATTTACTTTTCTGTGTAGAGTTTAGTACCACTTTTGTCAAGTTCTGTCTAAAATATTTAATTTTACATTGAATTAATAGATAATTCAGGGCAGACAGATATCCTTACAGTGTTGAATTTCCCTCAGATTTCCAAAACATGTTTTATCTTTATTTATTGGAGTCTTCTTATGTTCTACTTAGTAGTGTTTAATTTTTTCTTCCTATAGTTTCTGGGAGCCATTGAAAATGTTATGAATAGTAGAAAAGCACTGACAATAGTGCTAGGCATGGCACAGTGGTGGGTAGTGTTTTGTCTGTTTACATAGGGTTGCTATGAGTCAAACTCAACAACACTAATGAGAACAACAATAGTTTCTGGCCATTTCTTCTAGGCTTATCTACAGATGTCTTATTGTGTTATTGCTACTATCATAAGTAGTATGTTTTCCTCTCTTATATTCTCTAGCTAGTTATAGTTTATATGCAGGAACCCATAACAGATTAGCACAAATTCAGCATCTTAAAAGAGTACATTTATTATATCATGGTTCCTGTGGGTGAGCAATACAGGCACAGACTAGGGGGATCTCTGCTAGGGTTTTATATGGTTTAAATCAAGGTGAAAGTTGGGCTGTGTCCTCACCTGGAGTGTTGACTGCGTATGGATATGCTTCTAAGTTGCCTGAAGTTCTTAGCAGAATTTGTTCCCTTGTGGCTGTAGAATTCATGATGCTTTATAGCTTGCTTCTTCAAAACCAGGAGAAAACACACACGCGCGCGCGCACACACACACACACACACACACACACACACACACACACAATCTCTGCTGCTTCAATTCTCTATGAGAGGCAGGGCCTAGAGAAGGTCTTCAGGTCATTGTGGGTGTATCCATGAAGGGGGTGGTGGAACCCCAGCTCCCTCCTCTTCCTCTTTTTTGTTCCTTAGCCACCAGGTGAGAAACTTTGCCCCACCGTATGCTCCCCTCCATGATGTATTGCCAACCAACCATGGACTGTACCCTCCCAGAGTGTAAGGGCAAATAAACCTTTTCTCTTTCTATGAGATATGAACAAAAATTGTGGTGAATGTTTAAATAAAAACCTTTATCATTGTAAAAGACACTTTGCCATTAATCTCCCTCAAAAAAGTCCCCCCCCCGGATTCAAACACACTTATCCCATCATTCTTGCCCCTTTCTGAAGCAGTTCTAGAAGTCCTCTTTCATCAGTGTCTTTAGTTCCATCCTTCATCATGACATTGCTCCGTGTCACACGTTGTTTCTGGTACGGCAATTTCTGTCAAATAGAAACATTACAGTGCGTCCTCATCCACCTTATTTGCCAGATCTGGCACGGTACAACTTCTGGCTCTTCCCCAAAGTAAAAATGACCATGGAAAGTAAACATTTTGAGTTGATTCAGGACATTGAGGCAACCACAACAGCGCAACTAAAGACATTCATGAAAGAGCACTTCCAGAACTGCTTCCGAAAGGGGTAAGGGTGATGGGATACCTATGTTCAAAACCAGAGAGAGTGTTTTGAGGGGGCTTAATGTAAATGTACGGGCTGGGATTTAGCTCAGTTGGTAGAGTGCTGCTCTGCAGTCTCTGAGGTCCCGAGTTCAATTCCCAGCACCGCAAAATGGGAGAAGGATGTGGCAATCCACTCCCAAGGCAATCCCAAAACAGTCAGCTATTGAAAACCCTATGAGGGTTGCTATGAGTCAGACTCAGCTCGAAGGCACCTAACAACAACAATGTAAATGTGTCTTTTACTGTAATAAAAAATTTTAAAAATTTAAACATTCATTCTATGTTTTTATCACAGCCCATAACTTGAGGTATTTGTTATAGTAATGGAAAGCTCACTAACACATTATTCTTTGAAATATGCCCATGAATGTGTATCCCACCAACAAAATTCATCTAGACATAGGCCCTCTTATCATCCACTGGCAACTACTTGTCCAAAGTGACTCATTCCATAGCTGGGTGTGGTGGTGCACACCTGTAAACCCAGCACTCAGGAGGCTGAGGCAGGAAGCTTGTGAGTTCAAGGTCAGCTGGATTACATAGTGAAATCACAGAGTGAGGCCTTGTTTGAAAAACAAATAAAAATAAAAACAAAGTGGCTTATTCCTACTGTCTTTTGAACAGGCAACATTGCTGTCTCTAAATCCACACAGAGATCTAAGGTGAGCTAGCAATAACACAATAAGACATCTGTAGATAAGCCTAGAAGAAATGGCCACAAACTGTTGTTGTTGTTGTAGGATGGAATACTATTTAATCCAAAAAGCAACCTTCATAAGCTTATCAGGGATTCGTTTCAGGAGAAGAGCCTAGGAGAATTTAAGTTCAAGTTTAGGATGTCACCCTGCACTGAATAGCCCAGTTTTCCAAATAGCAACAACAGTATCATCAAGCTAATGACTGTCTTGATGAGTAAAGGAATTTTGTACCTTATTGTCTAAGTGAACATTTTCCTAGGAACTATGGTCTACATTAATTTTTCATTATCCCATTCGATTGCTAACTCAGATCAACTCAATGCAAAGACTGAACAGAAACAAAATCAGTACATCATAAGAGTAGCAAGTAGGTAGCTGGGCACTGTGGCGCATGCCTACGGTTCTGGCTACTTGTGAGGCTGAGGCCCAAGGATCATGAGTTTGAGGCCAGAAGCAGCCTACACAACGTTTCGAAAACCTGTCTCAAAATAAAAAATAAGAAAGTGCCTGAGAGTGTGGCTTAGTGGAGCACTTGCCTAGCTTGTGTGAGGCCCTGAGTTCAACACTTCTTTGTCGTTGTTAGGTGCCATTGAATCGGGTCTGACTCATAGCCACCCCATGTACAACAGAATGAAACACTCCCTGACACTGTGCCATGCCAGGCACTGTGAGTGCTTCTCTGCTATTCATGGCGTTTTCAATGTCTGATTGTTTTGGGTTCAGGAGTGGACTGCCATGTCCTTCCTCCATTTTTGTGGTGCTGGGGATCACAAGTACTGAAAAAAAAAAGTGACAATTATGTGTTGTACCAGAGAGGACTCAAATACAGTATGCATTTAGTAATGTGTTTTTCCTTCTGAAAATAGTGTGATGCTGATTTTATTTTCCTTTTACTGGATTTTTGAGACAGGGTCTGGCCATGAGCCCAGGCTGGCTTTGAACTTGTGATCCTCTTGCCACTGAGTCTCCAGGGCTAGCATTACAGGTGTTTCCTACCATGCCTGGCTTGCTTCACTTTTTAAGGAGCTCATTTATATCTACTTCAAACAAATCTTTGTCAAGCCCTTCAGCTTTGACGCTATCTTCCTTCTCTTTCTTTGTGAAGTGCATCAATGTATATCATTTTAAAAGAGATATCCTGGTGCCAGGAGAAAACGAAATAAAACAAGTTGGTTGTGGTTTTATGTAGAATGCACAGAGATACCTTATAATTTAGTTACTAGCTGAATATTTAGGAAAAGTTAAGTTTCTGAGCAAGGATAATTCTCCAGGGAGAGGGAAGTGTGGGGAGAGAACCAGAGCCTCTGGAAGAAAAGGTCAACCTGAGTAAAACCTTAAGATCGAAAGTCACCTGGTAACTTTATGATTTGTGAGTTTCTGTCTTTAGCACTTAAAGATAGATTTGAAAATGATACACTTCAATGGTGAGGTGAAAAATTGCCAAACCTAAAAACTGGTTTAGTGGTAGCTGCTGTTTCACAAGACCTTACGGTCAGTATTTTCATTAGACGATACATTCAATACTCCTGCTCCCACTCTAACTGTAATTGTGTTGGGGTTTGGAATCAGAGCATGTGGGCTAAACTCTTTTTAAAAAATACGTGCAAATCGATGTAAATCTTGGGACTCTAAGAAGATGCCACAGGCCTGGTGTCCCGGCAATGCTTGGGAACCAATTCTTTTCAATCTCTTTGTCAGCTGGTGCTAAGATTCCATCCAGCATGCGGCACTTGGATTTGAGGTTCATAAACAAATTTCCAAAAGAGAAGTCAAACATAGCCACTTGTTCCTGAAAACCTGCAAGACAGTTGGAAAAACAAAGCAGATAGAGACAGAGAGCAGTCTTTATGGGTCAAAATGAATGGCAACTACAACGTGCACCTTAGCCATTAGAAACAACTGGTCAGAAACCATTGGCTTCAGTGATGATCGAAAAGGTGGGTCATGCGCCATGCCTAGAGCGGAAACTAGGTACAATGAAGGAATTCACTTGTTCCTATAAAGACACTCAGTGCTACCGAGGGGAGTTGCCTTTTCATATTATTCAAATTGTAATTACAAAATGGAAGTCTTAAAAGCCAAAATGTTTATTCATAATCTTGGCCAAAACCCACATTGGAAGACTAAGGATAGATTGAAAACCACAGCCAATTCAATTATTTAATTTCACTGTATTAGAGCTCAAGGTTGCCAAGTGATCTCATTACCAAATTATATCCTAAGGTCATCCTGGGAAAACATGCTGTTCTGTGCCAGACAACCTATTCCCGGGGGTGACCCCTGGCCAATAATATTTTTGAAGTTGCAAAATGGCTGTGTTTTTCACTGGAAAATTCCATCCTCTGCCCCTGGTACGCCTGGAGAAGTCTATAGCTTACTTAACCTGGCACAACAAAGCATTAAGACAAAGAGTATCATATAAAACATACTAGCAACCTGTGAATGGCAACTGGTAGCAGCCCAAAAGGCTGTAATAGAGTTTATGAAGAAGAAGCTTGAGTCTATAAAAAGACAGGGCAAAGCAGTGGATTCAAGTGTTTATCGCAAGAACCTCCCTATATTCTTCTGATCAAGTACAGCTCATTCAGATGCTACCATAATGAGACACCATGCTGGGGAGCATTACCAATGAAGACATGGAACAACAGAACTGCCTAGCTTTCACTTTTCCTGTTCCAGGGCCTATCTTTTCCATGGTGGGACTTCATAGAAGCAAAAGGTTCATGTTCCCTCTTAAAAGAGAAAGTATACCATGCCTATCAACGCAGGGAATACCCGTACACAAAGTAGGTTTATTGTGCCAGGGACAAGTGAGAAACTCCAGAAAATGGATATTATAAGAGCCCCTCAGGGGTAGATTTAGGTCAGGGGAAATCTATACCTTAGAGGGAGACGGAGACAGGCACTTATTTGGAAGTTGGATCTCTTCAAAGATCCTGGAGTGCAAAGTACCTTGTAATTGATCCAAGAGTCCAATACGTCAATCAACAAATCTAAATTGAATTGATTGTTATGTGAAAGGTACCTAAGCCTCCAAGGGCTTTCTAAATTTCCTGAATGAAAAAGAGCAGTATTGTGCATTGATTGTCTAACTCGTAGGCATTACAACAGAAATGTATTTCAGAAGGACCAACAGTGACGTTGGAGTGTCCTGGGCTGTTTGCACCGTGTGGTGAGGTACAAGGTCTCTCTGGGGCTTGGAGGCCTGAAGTCCTCGGTCTGAATCCTGATTCTTAGACTAACAGCTCAGTGCCTTTCTTAGATTTAAAGCTTTGGATGAAATGCATTGTGATTCAATCAGAAGTTCTTTACTTAGCTGTAATGCTGCCTTGCGTTTTTATATTTTATTCTTGAGATGAGGTCTCACTTGGTTGCCCCGGCTGGACTTAAAGTCCTGGACTCACGTGATCCTGCTGTTGCAGCCTCCTCAGTAGCAGGGACTACAGGCGTGCACCACCACTCCCAACTACCACCTTGCTCTTTGACTTTGGGAGGGTCACTCAGTTTCACTTGCATTTTAGTCTGCTTGTCTGTGAATAGGATGAATGGCATCTCTAAAATCGCTAGATGCTTTAAACCAGTCCATCCCTCAAAGCAGATCATAATTATAGTACTGAGGATTTCTGTGGACTCTTACAGGGGCATCTTTTATTTAGACCTGACTCTTGAGACACTGAGATACAAAAGAAAATCTCAGAGATTTCCAAGCGAGACCTACAAACAGGCACTTAACTACTCTGAAACTTAGTTTTCTTATCTTTAAAACCAGACTCATAATTCCTCCCCTACAAAGTTGCTATAAAGATGAGAGATAATCAGCCACCGTGTCTGACCCGTAGTGGATGCCAGTACATGGTGGTGCTTTTTATTTTCACCTCAATGCACTGCTTGATGCCAAGATGAGGCGTTATTCCTAAGGGAAAAAAGACTTTATAACTATCGTTTTCAAGGTGTGGCTGTGGCAGACACTACCTAGAGCCATCTGATGTAACTGTAGACTGTGAGGTGTGATATTTTAGGAGAACGTACTAATGGGCTGTAGCTAGAGCCCGTCATGTTCCCGGGGTATCGGATGTGCCTTTGTAGCATTTCTCGCTCAGATCTCACGGGGAGTTCAGGCGCGTCATGCTCAAGGTTTCCACAGGTGGCTGGGCCAGTTCCTCCAGACTCCAAGGTCCAGGGAGGCTCCTTCTCAGCTCGGCACTTCCCTCAACTGTTCTTTTCAGGCCCCTCTTTGTCACCACTGCCCCTGGCAGATTGTGTCCTCGGGGCTCCATGTTTCTGCATCTTCACCAGCGTGGATACTGTCGGGCGCTTCCTCTTTCTGTCATGAGAATAGAACACTGCGCAGGTTCACGCGGCTCCAGGCCACCTCCCTTCCTCTCAGGTGCGCCATTGGTGATCCCGATGTGGCGCAGAGTTAGAAACCCTTCATGTTTTATGTCCTAGTGTTTGCTCCGGAAGTCAAGTTCTAATGAATTCATTTACCCCCTTTTGAGCACCTGTCATCAAATATTTGCCGCTCTTGGACCTGGGACTTATTGATGGCATTCACAAAAAAGCCTTCCTTTGACGTTTCCAGCCTTCACAGTGTTGCTGGCGCCTCCCTGTCCAGGCACAAACTGTGTTCTTAAAGAGTTTCCATCAGGAGACGTGAGCACCTCACAGTGGTGCGCGACCATGAGGAGCAGCCCCGGATGCTTCAGCAGGAAGAGAGACGGCTTTGGACCCGGCTGGGCTGGCTACCAAGAAGAACCCAGGCCTGAGCTCTGTCTTCCAGGTGAGGGGGGAGAGTCTGGTTTGCGGAGAGGAAAGGCAGGGCCCCACAGGTGAAGCAAGAAGGCTTGTGGCGTCTGCAGATTCTCCTCCAGGGAACTTTGAAGGCAGATTATTTGTCAATGAGTTCAGAAGTTCATCTCGCAGGAGCAGTCTTTTTAGGCTTGTTGTTGTTGTTAGGTGCCATCGAGTCGGTATCCGACTCATAGCGACCCTCGTAGGGTTTTCGATGCCTGACAGTTTCGGGATTGCCTTGGGAGTGGATTTCCAGGTCCTTCTCCCATTTTTGCGGTGCTGGGAATCAAACCCGGGACCTCAGAGACTGCAGAACAGCGCTCTACCATCTGAGCTAAATCCCAGCCTTTTTAGGATAAGCAAGAGGAAAAGTGAGTATCAGCTACTGGGGTGTGAGGTAGGAGAGACCACATGGCCATGTTCAGTCCAATTTTATCAGCAGTGAAGGTCAAGAGCATAGATGAGAATGAGGGTTAGGATGGAGCGCAGGAAGGTGCCTGGAGGAAGCAGGTTGCCAACAAATGTGAGAGGTCAGCTCAGCCTCCGTTCCACGTAGGTGTGTGTTGCACAGGTGGGGTTGGGCCATAGTTATCTCTGTGATTTAATCTTACATAATAATTCATTCACAAATTAATTTCCATTTGTGTGAATAAATCTAAGCATAGTAGACTTGGAGATTTTCTGGCTCTTGGCTATTTCTGAAGTATTTCTTTGATGAATTGAAAAGAATTTTAAAAGTAGTTTAAAAGGTATTTTGTGAAGTGCTTTGGAACATGAAATAGAAGGTGGTGTTGAGGGTGTTTGGCTGCCCACCTTCCCAACCTCCCTTCCATGTTCAAGGGTGCTTAAGGTTTCAGGACCTTAGGGCTGCTATAACAAAGTAACACATACCGGGTGCTTTCAAACAAAAGAAATGCATTCTCTCAGGGCTGGGGAGGCTGAGTGTCTGATGGCAGTGTGCTGGTAGGGCCAGGCTCTCCCTGAAGGGTCTCAAGAAGGATCCTTCCGTGCCCCTTCTCATTTCTGGTGGTCGCCTGTGATCCTTGCTTGCTATTCCCTCCATCGTTGTTACACGGTGCGCCCCATGTATCTAAGTCTGTGTGCCAAATTTCCCTCTTCTTATGGGGCACCAGTCAGCCATCAAGAATGAGTAACGGCAATATCAACTTTAACAAATTCATTATCCAAATATTTCCACAAGGTTCCAAGGAGAAGCAGAACCTGGGGACAATTAGCTTCAGAAGAGCAATCACCATTAAGAACATTAATTATGACAGGACATTAAATATTGACTACCAAGTAACCCTTTGGTTATACATATTTAATACAAATGACAGGGTGAAGCTCCTTTATAAATAAGATAATTATATTGGGAAATTTTGGGATTTCACTCATCAGCATCTAGAGATATGAAAAGGGGATTCACGTTATTTTTAAAGTTATAATTCGGAGGATTTAGGAAAAAATTGAAAGAAGAGTTTAAATACTGTTACTCCCTTTAATGATATTTTTTGTCTATGGAACCAGTTCCACAGTATTGGGTCCATCTGTCAATATTTCAAGAAATTTTCTCACTTAATATGAATTAATTTCATTTTCTTAGTTCAGTCAACATATCTGTTAACAATCTTCAGTTGGGTAAAAAGAATTTAGGTTCTAAGTAGTATGAACAGTTAGTGTTCTAGGTTTTCCATTTTAAGTGTGGTAAGTGGTCCCTCTACTGGACGATCACAGAAACTACAACTTTCTATCCATGTTCCTGCTGTTCTTAACAGGGATTCAAAATTAGTTTGCTGTCGCCCTTTGAAAACGATCAGAGTTGGTAGCGTCAGGGCAAGAACTCCGAACTGCACAGGCAAGGAAACCAATTGGGAAGGCAGTCTTGTCCCACAAGTCTCCGGGCTAGATTCAAAAATGCTTGCATCTCTGTAGAGCCATGCTGTGCAACGGAAAAAGGATGATCCATGTATGTATTTTCAATTTTATACTGACCACATTTTAAAAAAATAAAAAAGTAACCAGGAGTAGTGCTACATGATTGTAATCCCAGCACTTGGGAGGCTGAGGCAGGAGGATCTTGAGTTTGAGGCCAGCCTGGGCTACATAGTATGACCTTGTCTCAAAAAACAAAAACCATAAATGAAACAAAAAAGTGGAAATAAGACAAGTGAAGAGGCTGGGGATGGAGCTCAGTGACAGAGCACTTGCCTAGGATTAGTGAAGCCCAGGGTCCCACCCTCAGCATGGGACACACGCACAAAGTGAAAAGTGATATTAATCTCAGCCATGTATTTTTATTTGACCTAATATTTCTAGAACATTATTTCAGCACACAATACAAAATTGAGTGAGTTTATTTACATTCTTTGGTTGTACAGTCTGAAACCCATTTTGTACTTTCCTCAGGCAGGACACGCTGGTGGGGACTAGCCACATTTTAGGAGCTCAGAAGCCAGGTGGGGATAGCAGTTGTCATACTGGACAATATGTTGTTGTTGTTGTTAGGTGCCGTCGAGTCGTGTCTGACTCATAGCGACCCTCATAGGTTTTTTTTATTTTTATTTTTTTGCGGTACTGGAGGTTGAACCCAGGGCCTCACGGCTGCATGCTCTGCAAGTGCTGGACCACGGAGCTGTACCTCCAGCCCATTTTTTTACTTTTTGAGACAGGGTCTCGCTAAGTTACGCAGACTGCGTCTGGTCTCAAACTTGCAATCCTCCTGCCTCCGCCTCCCAAGCTGCTGGGATTACAGGTGTGCGCCACCGCGCCCAGCCCTCATAGGGTTTTCAATGGCAGATTGTTTCAGGATCACCTTGGGAATGGGTTGCCACATCCTTCTTCCATTTTTGCAGTGCTGGTAATCGAACTCGGGACCTCAGAGACTGCAGAGCGGCGCTCTACCAACTGAACTAAATTCCAGCCACTGGACAGTATAGGACTAACCAAAACAAGGACAAGACATGAGGTATCGCACGTTAGCTGTTTCACAATTGACCATCCATAGGTCAGGGCGCATCTCACCATTTGTCAGAAATCCACCTGGAAACAGACCATGAAGCATTGATAAATTGGCCCACAATACCTAGAGGTTGATGTGTTTTTGTATCATTGCTACTGGAACATGAAGTTGGACCAGGGCTCTGGAAGATGGTTTGACGTCACATATCCAAAGTTTTCAAACATTTAAGCTTCTGAACTGGCAGTAAAATTTATTGGAATTGGGGGAGCAAAATATGAGCCCGCCTCTGGCTTTGGGTGCCTAGCACTCGTTTGCTGGGCTGGCCGACATCTCTCCTCCCCATTCCTGCCAGGCTGCCTGGCTCCCAGGAGGGTGGTAGCCCACAACCCTGGGTCTCTACCCACCCCACCAGGCTTGCTTCATCCTGAGCCTGGGAGCGGCTGGCATGCCCTGACACTACCCACACGCTCGCAGCCCGCTTCTATTTCTGTTTTCCTTGGGGTCTGAGGTGGAGGGGAGTAAGTTAAAATTCAGATGCAGATGTGAAATTAAACTAATATTTAACAGATAAGTTGATTACAATGGCCATATAATTAAGCTAATTAAGTTTCTTATTGATCGTGAAAGTTTTTTTTCCCAGGTCCCTTTGTGGGGTGTCATTGGAAGGAGCCCTGGGCAAGAGGAAGGGCTGGACTTTTCTGGACCTTCTGCTCCAGCAGGGCAGTCTCCCCTAAGGAGGGAATCAGAGGTGCAGACAGAGATCCCTGGATGAAGCTCTTGAAGGTGCGGACTGAGATCCCTGGATGAAGCTGTTGTGCCTTCCTTGCTCACTTGGGAAAAGTTGCTGTAGTTGTTAGGTGCCGTCGAGTTGTGTCCGACTCCGAGCTACCCTTATGGGGCTTTCCATGGCTGACTGTTTCGGGATTGCCCCGGGAGTGGATTGCCAGGCCCTTCTCCCATTTTTGCAGTGCTGGGAATTAGACTCGGGACCTCAGAGACTGCAGAGCGGCACTCTACCAAGTGAGCTAAATCCCAGCCAGGAAGGAGTAGTAACAACTTAAGTATTCCACTATAGGAAGTTGCTCAACAATAGGGCATCTCCCTCTGAAGACTGTTAATGCTGCTTTCAAAGTAAGGTTCCGGGCGAGTTGTTTTCCTCTTTATTTTTCAGTTTTTGGTTTGATCAGTGATACCCAAGAGTTCTGTACAGCTCTTTATGGAAGGCATCCACTTCCTTCTTCCCACTTCTCCCCTTCCCCAATTCCATCTCTTTCGTCATTTTAGAATCTACTTCCAGTTCTCCAGGTAACCTACACACCTTTCTATTTGTAGATTTTTGAGCATCGAGCATTGTCCGTCGGCTCTACACTCCAGAAGGGGAGGATTTCTCTCTTTCCCGTCCCATGGCCACGATGAGTGCTCAGCTCCTGCTCTTCCTCGCCCTTCGCCCTCCCCCGCAGTTCTGGCCCCTCCTCAGGCCCAGCTGCCCTCATTCTGCACCGTGCCTTGCTCTGTCCTAGCACCTGTCCCAGGTTAGGGAGCCATCATCCTCTTCCTTGCCTCATCATTGGACAGAGGATTTCTGAGGGAAGTCTGTGCCTCTCCGCCCTGTGTCCTGGGGGTTTAGGACCTCCCAGATTTGCAGTGTTTGAGGAATATATAAATTAAACAAGCCACGCCACAGTCCATAGGCAAGGCATGGAATGCCAGCAGCAATTAAAGCCACCTCACCAGGAATTTATTGGGCAAGGGACATTTGTGTCAACCTCCACTATCTCTTCATATTTGTTAGGCTATCTTAACCAGAATTTCCCCCACCCTCCCAGGACCTAGGCTTCTATGTTAAGGTTCTTCTGGTTTCTCTCTATATATATATATTAGCCAACTGCCTGCAGCCATAGCTCTGTGGCATCCGATCCCGTCAGATCTTGGAAGCTAAGCAGAGTCAGGCCTGCTTAGTACTTGGATGGGAGACTACCTGGGAACACCAGGTGCTGTAGTCTTGGGAGATGGACCTGGCAACCCACTCCCAAAAATCAATCTGCCATTGAAAACCCTATGAATAACAGAGAAGCACTGATAAAGTGTTTCACCTCTTGTACATAGGGTTGCTATGACTCAAGTACTGACTTGAGTAGGTAGGTGTTGTTGGCACCTACCAACAACAACAACATATTAGCCAACTGTGTCCCTAAGTCTGCCTATAAATGGGAGAGGAAAGTAAACCAAAGCCAAGGGCCTTGAAAAGGAGGAACTGTCCAAAGTGTAACTGAATTTCCCCCTGAAATAACATATGTTGTTGTTGTTGTTAGGTGCCATTGAGTCGGTATCCGACTCATAGCGACCCTCATAGGGTTTTCAATGGCTGACTGTTTCGAGATTGCCTTGGGAGTGGGTTGCCAGGCCCTTCTCCCACGAAATAACATATAGACTATGGATACTGGACCTTGGACATCAAGAAAGATGCTGAGAGGTGGAGGTGGGGCTTGTCTGCAGATGAGTGTTCCAATCAGTAATCTTTTGACACAGGGCAGAGGGAGCTGTATTCCAAGAAAAGCCACCTGTTTACCTTAGCTATAAATTAACTGTATTTAGAGTAAAGCTTAGACTATAATGTATTTGGTGATGAGATGTGATACACTCTTGCCCTTCAGAGATGCTTGCTTACATCAATGAAAATTTGTAAGTTGAAAGTTTGTAAGCAGAGAATCTGCTAGAACTTACTGAATACTCTGATAGGCCAGGTATCTTTCTTGACCCTGGGGATAGACGCAATCAAAAAGATATGGATCTTGGAGTCCAGGAGATGAGATAATCTCAAAGGAAGGATGTGTCAATCCACTCACAAAACAATCGGCCATTGAAAGCCCAACGAATAGCAGAGAAGCACGGACATAGGGCTTGCCATGGCACAGTGCTGGGGAGAGTTTCCTTCTGTGGTACATCTGGTCTCTATGAGTCAGATCCGACTTGATGGCACCTAGCAACAACAAAGGTGATGGTGAGAAGTTTCATGCAAGTGTTTGGATTAGGAAGGGGCAGGAGTAGTCAGGAAGTTCTCCCCTTGAAGGAGAACTGGATGAAAGTCACTTTCTGTCAGAGAATATTGTAAGGGATGTGGTGTCAGTGAGCAAAGTCAAATTCCGAATAATATAATGCATAGAGTAAGTACACAAAGACATAGTTGAAAATAGAAGGTAAATTATTCATGGTTACAAAAATCAGATGTGCAAAAGTATAACTTTCTTGATACCTGAATTTAGTTTTAATATAAAGGAAAAAAGTAAGGGTACTCATAGGTGGGGCTGGGATTTAGCTCAGTTGGTAGAGCTCTGCGCTGCAGTCTCTGAGGTCCCGAGTTCGATTCCCAGCACTGCAAAAATGGGAGAAGGGCCTGGCAATCCACTCCCAAGGCAATCCCGAAACAGTCAGCCATTGAAAACCCTATGAGGGTCGCTATGAGTCGCTATGAGTTGTCTGCCGTCGAGTCGGCACCTAACAACAACAACAACTCATAGGTGAATTCTGCTACATGAAGTGCATTACTTAGTTAAAGCCTAGTCTGGCTTAGAACCCAGTCATTTCAGACACCGTCAGACCCAGGGTAGACGTTGTTGTCAGGTGCTGTGGAGTTGTATCCGACACATAATGACCCTCATAGGGTTTTCAAAGGCTGATTGTTTCAGAAGTGGACTGCCACGTTCTTCTCCCATTTTTGCAGGGCTGGGGATCAAACCTGGGTCCTCAGGCTCTACAGAGCAGCGCTCTGCCAATTGAGCTAAACCCCAGCCTGGGGTAGATCTTAGGATGTAAATTTTAGAACCTAGCTCATAATCCCCCTGGGGCATGGCCATGGACTCCTCCAGAGGCCCTTCTGTACCTAGATATACTCTTGTGTTACCACTTCCCCTCTGGGGTCACCGCAATCCCCAACTCCAGGGAGAGCTTCTCTGTGGAGCTTGCTGTCTCCCTGGGCCTCCTCCAGCATTTAAGGCTCTGGTTCTGCCTGTTCTTAGATTCTGAAACTTAAAAGGGGGCTTTATCACCCCCCTAACTTCCACCCCTAATTTGACTTGATAAGGGATGGGCAGCTTGTGTGGCTCTCATGCTCAATCTTGCCTTGCACTTCTTCCCCATACCTTTTTCTTTCAACTCAAATCAGAAGGTCTTTTACTTCATTGGAGTGACATGAAACATAGGAGTCCAGAGTCTTCTCTGTCACCTTCCTCTCCAATATTTTCTGCCTCACATCTTTGTTGCTAATTCTTGCCATGCCCAGGCTGGTGTGAGGCCCCATGAGAGCAAGGGAAGAATGTATATGGAGTGTGGAAGCCGCACCCAACAACACACAAACACACAACCCAGTAGGCGAAACCTCTGCTTTCTCACAAGAGACTCGAATTCCACAGTGGCCCAGAGTGGAAGGTGGTGTTTGGGAGAGATGTGGATCTGGGGAAGAGCTAGAGCTAACCAGGATGGTGATGTGAACCCGGAAAGGACCAGTCAGGGGCAGAGGTTTGCACCTCAAATGCTGGGGTGGCAGGTACGTGAACTAAGCCAAGGCTGGTGTCATGGTAATGGAGGTGGGAGATTCAGAGTAAGCAGGACTTAACCTTGTGTCCTGTGAATTATTTGTACCATGGTTCTAAAAACTTCATTTTTCATTCCTTTTTTATTTATTCAATTCAGAGTGTTATGCTTGGAAAGATAGATCATTTATCTTATTTCTTGTGTAGTAACTCCTTCTTTTAACTTTGAGTAAATGCCTAGATATTTGACAATACGATTAGTTGAAAGCATATTGTAGTTTATAGTACTATTACACATGTGCACGCACCCCCCCTACAGTACAATTGATGGGTAAACCTGAGTGTCTCTACCAAATGTGCCATCAGAATGAGAGAGCAATTTTGTCACATGTTAGCAATAAACACCTGAGGAGCCATCACTGACAGGAAGTTAGAAAGAGTCACCAGGGAGACATGGCCTGGTAGTTCTGTGAGATGTAAATATGCCTGGAAATGCCGCCATGCATACTTTATTACTTACCACCACATAAAAATGTATCCCTGAGGTAGGGTGCACGTCACGATGATGGATTCAACATTTCATCCCTTAAAGGTACAGTTCAGTAACTCCACTCCTGGGTGACCAAGGACCTGAAATGTGAGCTTTTTTTTTTTTAACTAAAAAAAAATTCCTTTTCCACCCTTTCTTGAAGTGTGAGTTCACCCTTTTAAGCCAAGCTTGTGAAGACAGGGTGTGGCATCCTCTTACAGAGATGCGTTCATTCCTAGAGGCTGGAGCCCGGCAATCCTCCTGCAGGGGCCTGCCTGGGCGATGCTGGACTGGAACGAAGCCCACTTGGAACTGTGCCCAGTCGCTGGGCAGAGAACCTGCCCAATCCCATTTGTATCCTACAGCCAAATGTCTTGTCTGGTGAGGAAATTAATGAGCTCTTTAGGCATTTTATGCGAGTAGCAGAGGGGTTGGGTTTGGCTGAGAGAAAGGAAGGAAGGTCTGCAGAAAGATTTAGCAAACCCTCACTGGTTTAGGATTATTAAAGGTAAAGGAAAATTTTGAATTGTAGAATATTTCAAAAGAAATAGAATTTGATAGTTTAAAATATTACATGTTGTTGTTGTTGTTAGGTGCTGTCGAGTAGTGTCCTACTCATAGCGACTCTAATAGGGTTTTCAATGGTTGACTTTCAGGATTGCCTTGGGAGTGGATTGCCACATCCTTCTCCCATTTTTGCAGTGCTGGGATCGGACTGAGGACCTCAGAGACTTCAGCGTGGCACTCTACCAACTGAGCTAAATCCCAGCCCAAAATATTACATATAAACACTAAAATACCCGTGGTTATTAGTTGACCAAATGGAAGAGTATAATTTTTCTTACTCTTACATTGTATATTGATACATTGTTGTTGTTGTTAGGTGCTGTCGAGTCGAGTCGGTATCTGACTCATAGCGACCCTCATAGGGTTTTCAATGGCTGACTATTTCGGGATTGCCTTGGGAGTGGATTGCTAGGTCCTTCTCCCATTTTGTGGTGTTGGGAATTGAACTCAGGCCCTCAGAGACTGCAGAGCAGCGCCCTACCAACTGAGCTAAATCCCAGCCCAATTGACACATTATAAATATAAAAAATATTTTGAACTTTTAAATAACTACAAGTCAGTACCACTTATGCACAAGAATACACTTCAAATTAGGTTGAAATAAATGAAGATCTTTGGCTCATTAATGCTATCAATTAACTGCTCTGACTAAAGTGATTAATGCTTATTCATTACAATCATAGCTGCCTTAAGATACTGGGGTCCTCCCATTTGCAATGTGACAATATGAATTCATGGAGCTGCAGGGTGCACTCGATTGGTGACAGACTCTGACAGTCACTGGCTGGCAGATGTACACGTGACCAGAGCCGGGCCAATCAGAATTCTGCTGTGAGGTCTTTGCCTGGAGTTGGAGGATGGAGCGCGGCACTCTTTGGTAATGGGGTACCGTGACGTGTAGCTGATGCTGGGGGGCCCCCGTGTCCTCTTTTGCCCAGGGAAAGCCCAGCTGCAGCACAGACTGAAGCCGAGAGGCCGTGTGGAGAGAAGCCCACACAAGAGGAAGGGGATCAAGTTCTATTTGGGAGGAGCCTCACGTGGTTAAATGAACTTGTACCGTCCTGTTTTCATTCATATGAGCTGTATTTCTGTTACTTGCAACCAAAGGGACCTGCCTGATCCACTACTGGTTAGGGTTAGCTCCTTGAGTCTGCAGATAGAGAACCAAGGCATGCCAGTATAAAATGTATGGTCATGTCTGCCAGCGCGTTTGTAGGGTTTTTTGTTTTGTTTTGTTTTTGACAAAACAAAGTTGAACTCAGGGCCTCACACATACTCTGCAAGTATTTTTATTTATTTTTTTTAAGTTTTGAGACAGGATCTCACTAAGTTGCACAGGCTGCCTCTGGCCTCAAACCCGTGATCCTCTTGCCTCAGCCTCCAGGATCGCTGGGATTCTCAGAGGTGTGCACCACCGTGCTGGGCTCATCTACAGCATTATGGCTACTCCCATAGTTGTCTCTCTTTGCTTACTGTTTACTAAGGCATTGCTGGTGGAAAGAGTATATGATCTCCAAAGGCAAATTGTTAAGCAAGGTTGGACCAACGAAGGCTTATTTCACTTAGTTGGAAGGTTCACCCAGTTGTTAAAGTACCTTCCCAGTGCCTTGCTTAGACTAGGAGTTGCCTAAGTGTCCAGCAGGGTCCCTCCCTGTCACAGCCCAACCCCCAACCCCGGGTAGAGATTGGATGTCCCTTTCTCCCACCTCTGACACTTCTCCCATTATACTTTACACCGGAAGTGCTTGGAGATTCTCTGATGTTAGCTTTTGCCATAGAGTCCAGGCTCAATGATCTTTGCACCTCCACCATGCATAGCCTAACAAGAGCTGCTCAATAAGCTTGTATCTGGTCCTTGAAACACCTTAGGGACTGGTGTTACCGAACCCCATTGAGCATGCTCATCCCATGGAAAGACCAATGTTTGAGAGACAATTATTGGGGAGAAAGGGTTTATTGGGTAAGCCAATGAATGGAGAGGTTGAGAGCTGTGGTCACAAATCAACTTGCCCTTTCCAGGAAGATGGGCGACAGATATGAGGTATGATCCAATTAGATGAGTGTTTCAATTTTAAAAAATTTATTAGAGCGAAAGACACACTTTCATTAATTACTCCCTCTGACTGGGAGCACGCTTACCCCATCATCCTTACCCCTTTCCGAAGCAGTTCCGTAAGTCCTCTTTTGTGAGTGTCTTAGTTGCACTATTGTGGCTTCCTCCATGTCCTGAACAGGTTCAAAACGTTTACCTTTCATGATCATTTTGGTCTGGGAAGAGCCATTAGCATGGTGCTAGTGAATAAGGTGGATGAGGACACACTGTAATGCTTTTATTTGACAGAAATTGCCCTACCAGAAGCATTGTTTGTGATCCATGATTTAGGGCCACGTTAAAACAGACCTTCTCTCAGGAAGGAAGGGGGTGTGGGGGTGAGCAAAGGTTGTGGAAGGAGGGATGGGAGGGGAACTAATACAGAGGGAGAGGACAATCTTAAGGTACATGGTGCAACTACACAAATACATGAGGAAAAACAGGGGATTATAAACCATAATTGCATATTTTTACCACATATTAATCGATGTTGTTAGGTGCCCTCAAGTTGAGTCCAACTCATAGCGACCCTCATAGGGTTTTCAATGGCTGACTGTTTCGGGATTGCCTTGGGAGGGGATTGCCGTGTCTTTCTCCCATTTTGCGGTGCTGGGAATCAAACTTGGGACCTCAGAGACTGCAGAGCAGAGCTCTACCAACTGAGCTAAATCCCAGCCCACATAGGCTTCATAAATTATGTAAGTTGACGTAAGTGTAACAAAAACGTTGTTATAGGTGCGCAGTGGAAACAGCAAAAGCCTTACTACTCTGTTCCCCACTAACATTTATTAATTTAGGATATACACACACATCTTCTCTCAACTCTAGCTCACATTGGACTGACTGCACCAAACAAGTGGAAACTTGTCACACACTGTTACTAAGGTTCTGGGGCCATGATGGTCATTTCCTGTATTGAAGATCCCCGCCTTTCTATTGGATGGCACTCAGTGGCATCATTCAGCATATTTTTTTTTTCTTTTTGTGGTACTGGGAGTTGAACCCAGGGCCTCACGCCTGCATGTTCTGCTGGTGCTGGACCACTGAGCTGCACCCTCAGCCCATTTTTTTACTTTTTGAGACAGGGTCTCGCTAAGTTACGCAGACTGCCTCTGGTCTCGAACTTGCGATCCTCCTGCCTCCGCCTCCCGAGCCGCTGGGATTATAGGCGTGTGCCACAGCACCCGGCTCCAACGTATTTTTTTTTTTAATCACATTTCATACAAGATAGGAATAATGAGGGAGAGAGAGAGGCTAATAAAGGGGAGGAATATTAATGACCTTTTTGGGAATAGGCAGAGATCTTCCAGGAACTTAGGTGCCGCCTCCTTTCAGGCCTTTCCTGGTCTGGTGTTTCTGTCATGGTGGCTGGCAGGTGTTTTTAGCCTTGAAGTAGAAGGACAGAGATTAGGCAAGTCTGGGTCAAGTTAACTGTATAGAAGATAGTTCTGGACAAAACCTTTCTACATGTTAACATGTCTACATGCAGAGCTAAATAGAACCTGATTCAAAGGATATGACAGCAAAAGAGGCAGACACAATAAGAAGTCTTTCCATCCCGTTCCAGCTGCTCATCAGACATCCACACACCCAAGTGAAGACTCATTGGTTTCAGCAAAAGCAGCCGTCAGGTCCCTGGCACATAGCCCAGGCAAACGTTATCATCATAACCTATAAGCCATAGATGTTATCTACAGGAAAGCCAGTGGCAGACTGACAATGTATTGCTTGCCTGTGTGACCTCTGAAATTAGTGATTTTTATGTTAAACAAGAGCAAGTAAAGCTGGAAGATTTACTGAGGCTTTCCCTTGATAACAGAAGCACAGGTAGTCAAGAAGATCCTAGGTTTTGAGACTAGGCAAAAGGATAATATTGGTGACATTGACACATAATGGCCTTTCAGGGACTTAACAAGGTGGATGGATTTGGAGATCTTACTGTGGATCTTGTTGACTAAGTGACTTGCTCATGAGGCTGTCACTCCAACACTTTGCTGTATCTTATTTGAAGAAGCGTATTTGTAGCTCCCTGAAAATCAGAAGGGTGTCTGGCTGCTCTCTTTCCCTAGTAGGAGTCTCCTTCAGCCACACCATCAACTCTTACCTCCCAATTGTGTGCAGCACTGACTACCACACCCTGAGAGCCCATGGCCCTCATTGGGCAGCGTCCTTGGAGTGAAGATTTTGTACTCTTTTCTTTCATGAAAATTTGCCCTTTCTCTCTTCCAAGCTAGAGAGGAAGTTCAATATAGAGAAGATGGGGAACCCGACATATTATTAACTTAGGTTTCTTCTTGACTGAATAGGCAGCTGAGTCTCCTTATCTTTTTGTGTTGAGATGTGATAGGTCAGTTGGTTTAGAAATATCTTCATCCTGGTTTTGGATCATGTATCATACAGTTGATCTCTTATATTTGAATGATAGGAATTGTGGAAGTCTAGACAACGGGTTCTCACAGAACATGTGAAGAGATACTTAACAAGGTTATTACTATTATTATTATTACGGCATTTAGGGGTCAAAACCAGGGCCTCACATATGCTTTGCAAATACTCTGGCACTGAGCTGCACCCCTAGCCTATTTATTTATTGATTTTTTATCGTGAGATAGCATCTCACTAAGTTATGTAGGCTGTCTCTCACCTCAAACGTGTGATCCCCCAGCCCTTGCCTCTGGAATAGCTGGGATTACAAGTGTGAGCCACAGCACCTGGGCAGTGAATAGATATTTAAAGAGACCATCCTTTGTGGGGGCAGGGTTCAGAGAACTGTCTTTTCAATCAGATTCAGGGACTATGGTTCACAAGTACCATCTTCTCCCTTCCTTCTTAGTCTTGAATTTTAGTGTACATTCTAATTACCAGGGGAAATTGTTAAACATGGAGATTTAGGGTTCCTCCTAGAAATTCTGAATCAGTAGGCACAGGGTGGAGCCCTGCCCTGGAATCTGTTTTACAATCAACCCTGGGTGAGTCTATTGAAACTGATTCTTAGACCTCAGCTTGAGAACTCTCCTATCTGGTTATTCTCAACCCTGGATGCTATTTAGAATATCCCAGGAGCTTTTAAAAAATACTGATGCCTGGGCTACACCCCAGCTTAGTGACACCAGAATTTCTGAAGGTAAAACCTGGGAACTGTATTTGTTAAATGCTCCCAAGTGATTCTAACAGGCAGTCAGGGAAGGGAGAATCCCAGCTAGACCACTGAATGTCTAAGGTGACGCTGATCTTCAGTTGCATGCATGATATTTACTTACAGTTTCAGGTGTTTACTTAAACCTTACAACAATTCTGTGTGTTTGGTATAAATATCCTCATTTTATAGATGAAAATCTATATAATCTATATGTTGTTGTTGTTGTTGTTTGGTGCTGTCGAGTCGGTATCCGATTCAGAGCGACCTTTATAGGGTTTTCAATGGCTGACTGTTTTGGGATTGCGTTGGGAGTGGATTGCCAGGTCCTTCTCCCATTTTTACGGTGCTGGGAATTGAACTCAGGACCTCAGAGGCTGCAGTGCAGTGCTCTACCAACTGAGCTAAATCCCAGCCCCATATAATCTATATAGATCTCTATAAATGTATATATGAAATCTATATAAATCTATATATGAAAATATTTCTGAGGCTCAGAAAAACTGTGCAATCCATCTGAGGACACATATCTTGTGAATGTTGGAGCCAGCTTTGAATTCAGGGGCCAAATGTCTTCTCTCTGTATCTTACCTCCTTCCACTGAGAGATGCTCTAGAGGTGCAAAATTGTTTGAATCAATTTTAGAATTCAAGTGATGTGGTCATCAAAATGCCTTAATAAAATATCTTCCCTATGGAAATCTACTTTTACACATTGTTTAACATTATAAGCTTACATTCATGTAATGTGGTGAGTGATGTAGGAATGAGTTGGACACAACTTTATGGACAAAAACTGTCGATTTATGTGGGACAACTGTTATGGGGAAAACAGTGAAGTCTCATCTCCCCCATTCACACCAGTGACTTCCACTTGCTGTGGCTGGAGATTCCTTCCCCGAAAGCCAGTCTGCTCCTTCTGGGCATGGGTCTCAAGAACAAGTGCCTCTCATTTCTTCAAGTTCAAGGATTGTCTTGTGTCTTAGTGAGCATCAGTTCGTAAGTAAAAATCAAAAGGGAATGTCTGATCCCAGTGCCCCCACCAGCCCCCTCTTTTGCCGTGTTCCACATCTCACATGACCCCTGTAGGGGGATATGACAACCGTCTAGTCATCTTTCCTTTCTCTTGCCTGTGATGTCACTGGCTGCCAGACTACTTGGGCTTGGGTGAGGCTGTAGCTTTAGGCTGACTCACGCTTACTCACAGAGAGTGCCCGGTAGCCTGGGGCCCATTGGACACTGTCATTAGCTGCCTCACCCTTTGCTCCATTTATCCACTGATTAAGGATGGGCTGTTTTCAATTGAATATAGGAATCTTATATATTTTCTGCAGTCACATGAGGTTTGGGGCATTTTTCTCAACAAGTCACAACACAAAAGCTTTGATTTTGAGGATAGACTTTGATTTTGACAGAGGGACTTAGAATCTAGGTTTTAGATTTTTCAGTTGTTGTTTTTGTTAGGTGCTGTCAAGTCGGGTCCAACTCAGCCACACTATGTTCAACAGAATGTAAAAACTCCCCAATATGACACCTATGTCAGTGCTTCTCTGCTGTTCATGGGGGTTTTCAAGGGCTGATTGTTTCAGGATTGTTTTGGGTGTGGGCTGAGAGGTCCTTCTCCCATTTTTGCAGTGCTGAGGATTGAACGTAGGGCCTCAGAGAGCACAGAGCAGCACTCTACCAAGTGAGCTGAACCTCACCCCCACACATTGCTTAGAAATACCCAATTTTACCGCTCACAAATTCTACTTCCTGCAAAACACTAGAACACAAACACAGTTCAGCCAAGATCTTTGACTCTGTAATAAAGATCACCTTTCCTGCAGTTTCTAATAATATGTTCCTCATTTCTAGCTGAATCCTGACTATAATAGCTCTTGCCCCCTTTAAGTCCCAGGGGCTCACACATGCTAGGCAAGTGTTCTAACACTGTGCTGCACCTCATCCCCTTTTTCTCTTTTTATTTGGAGACTGTGTTTTGCTAAGTTGCATAGACTGCCTCTGGCCTCAAACCTGTGATCCTCCTTCCTCAGCCTCCCGAGGCTCTGGGATTATAGGTATGCGCCATAGCACCTGGCCTATAATGACTCTTAATGTCTGTGTTTCAAAACTCTTTCAGCCTCTAGCTATTACCCAGTTCTAAAGCTGCTTCTCTGTGTTAAGGGTTTTGTTATAGCAGCACCACACTCTCAGTATCTAACTCTGTAGGAGACTGAGTTCTGCAGAGAAGCAGAACCATTAGGAGATGTACATGCATACATGTGTATTTATCATAAGACATTGGCTTATATAACTACAAAGGATGAGCAGTCCCAAGATCTACAGGTGGCAAGCTGGAGACCCTAGAGAGTGGACATTCTGAGTTTAAGGACCAGGAACCAGAAAGCTAATGGTGTCATGTCCAGTCTGTGTTCCAGTCTACAGCTGGAGAAGACCCATGTCCCAGCTGAAAGACAGGCAGAGAAAGAGTGAATCCTTTCTCTCTTAGCCTTTTTGTCCTATTCAGGCCTTCAGTGGATTGGACCAGGCCACCCACAGTGGGAAGGATAATCTGCTTTTTCCCACTCTACAAACTCAAATGTCAACCTCTTTGTTCTTACTCTTCTTCTCTTGTATCTTAGCATGCTACAGTATTACTATTCCCTTTTTTCTCCACTGCACACCAGTCTATATGTTCAGTATTGTTTGTAGATTAAATCTGAGGTCTAGATGAGTATCTTCTCCCCAAGAGGATTCACATTTGCCTCTCCTAAGCATCTAGGGGGCTGGGATTTAGCTCAATTGGTAGAGCGCTGCTCTGTGCTCTGAGGCCCTCTTTGGGAGTGCCCACGATTCTCCATTATCCAATTGCTTCTCTCATGTCTGCACACAGACCACTTTTACTATTTTTCAGCTCCAGTCTTCTGAGTGGTCTTTGGTGGGAAGGTTGGTCAGATGGATCCAGACCTCCCCTGGTGGGAATAGAAATCCTCTGCTCATTCTTTGGGCTGTCGTTTCCCCCCTTTGGAGTCAGATTCATCTCCTTTCTGTGCTATATTGTGTGTGTGTGTGGCAGATGGGTGGGGTTTGGGTGGAGTCATGATGTGAATACCTCTTCCGGTCTAGCTAATACCATCACAATCCAACCACTGGGGCATGAAATGAATGAAAGAAACAACCTTTAGTTCGGAAATGTAAACAGGGTGGCACCACTCTTGCTCATTTCTTTCTTTTGATTCTAGGCAAGAACCTACGCTTTTAAGAAAGCGAGTGTGGGACTTCCTCAGGAAGCAAGACTTTTTCCCCTTGCTTTTACAATTGCAAAAATATTTCTGTTTGTTTTGAGACAAGGTCTTGCTCTGTAGCCCAGGTAGGCACTGAATTCATGTTGAGTCTCCTGTCTCAGCTTCCCAACTGCTTGGATTGTAGGGTTGTGCCACCATGCCTGGCCACCATTTTTTTTTTTCTTTAGAAAACATGTTGCAAGATTAGCAGGATGCAGAGGAGAAAGTAGTTGCTCTTACTTGGCATTGTATCATTTCTTGGGTTTCAACTATGAACAATTTTAAATTTCATATTTCAGTCTCTATATTTTAAGTGGGAAAAGTGAAAGGATAGGTGTTTATTTTATACATTCCATAGGCAAACGTCCACCTTATTGTTTACTCTCTGTTCTATATTAACCGCCATATTGCCAAATGGTTCATTCAACCAGAATTTTATATTCTCCTATTGTACTGGTTAATTCAAGCATTACTTTGTGTGACAGACAATTCTGGCATATTTAAAAAATATATTTTCTCATTACTTCAGAATTTTCTTTCACATTTAGTAGTACTATGGGTTGTTGTATATCCTGGCTATAGGTAAGATTATGTGAAGCTGTCACACGCATGTTGTTGTTGTTGTTGTTAGGTGCCGTCGAGTCGAGTCCGACTCATAGCAACCCTATGTACAGCAGATCGAAACACTTGCCGATTCTGTGCCAGGCAAACAATCTTATTTATGTTTAAGCCCATTGTTGCAGACACTGTGTCAATCCACCTGGTGGAGGGATTTCCTCTTTTGCGTTGACCTGCCACTCTTCCAAACATGATGTTCTTCTCCAGGGATTGTTCTCTCCTGACTACATGTCCGAAGTATGTAAGACGCAGTTTGGCCATTTTTGCTTCCAAGGAGCACTCGGGTTGTACTTCTTCTAGGACAGATCTGTTGGTTCTTTTGGCAGTCCATGGTATATTCAATAGACGTCTCCAGCACCACAATTCAAAAGCATCAGTTCTTTTTCTGTCTCTCTTGTTCAATGTCCAGCTTTCACAACCATATGATGCGACTGAAAATACCATGGCATGAGTCAGACGCACCTTCGTCTTCAGTGTGACGTCTTTGCTTTTCAATAGTCTAAAGAGATCTTTTGCCACAGCTTTTCCTAGAGCAATGCGTCCTTTGATTTCTTGACTGCTGCTTCCATGGGTGTTGATTATAGAGCCAAGCAAAGTAAAATCTTGGACAACCTCAATCTTTTCTCCATTTAATGTGAAATTGCGTGCTGACCCAGTCGTAAGGATTTTTGTTTTGTTGATGTTTAGTCGTAACCCATATTGAAGGCTATGATCTTTGATCTTCATAGCTTACACAAAGGTAAAATGGGATGAGGTGTTGACAATCATGTTCCAGATCAGATGAGATACTGAGAATCCATGAATAAGCACAGCAGCTGCCACCTCCTTTTCTTAGACTTATAAAACTCTTGATTTATGATGCTCACAGCCCTTTCTCAACTGTTAAATATTCTAATCATAACATTGCAAAAGATGAGACAGGCTTTCCTCCTTATATGCTCACCCCAATATGTGATCCTTTGTATTTGTCTCAGAGAATTCTGGGAAAACTTACTTCCATTTGCATGAAAGATTCTTGTAGGGTGTGTCCTAGCTTTATGTGATTTTTTCTTTTTATAAAACAGGTAGGTATTATTTGGATAAAATAGAATCGGTGTTAAATCATCATAGTAATTGTAATACATCTGCTTTTTATCTAGAATATCTTCTTGAAAGGCAGAAGTATTGGTTTCTCTTCTTTTACTTGTGCTGTGGGTATTTAAAAATTACAAAAGTGATCTATGTTAGTTGAAGCATATTTGGAAATATGAAAAGGTGAAGAGGAAAGCAGAAAGATTCTGTTAACCCCAGAGACTCTTGGCACTCCCGAAATTACATGGCTTTGGTTCCTTGTCCTTATCCTAGCTGGATTCGAGAGCTTCCTTGTGACTCTTGTGGCAGTAGGGCAGGGGTGGATGACAGGAGGGGCAGGAGGAAGCCTGACATCCTGGAGCTAGGAAGCCAGGATTGGCCCTAGCTTTGCACCACCATGCCTGTTGGTTGGACAGGGCAGATTGGCAGACCCTGACCAGTGGGCTATGTGGGTTTCTTCCTGCTTTAGTGGGTCTCCCCCACCCCAGGATTCTTTCTAGGCCAGCACCATTCTATCTCAGGTTCAAAATATTTGATCTTATGTTCCCAAGTAAATTCCATTACTAAGTGAAGTTAACAACTAAAGTTTAAAACCCCACCTACTTTAAGGTTTCTCAAATGGATTGTTTTTTAAAACTTTTCTTTCTTACAGAAAATCTGCAATGACGATAGAAAGATTTCTCATATGCCTTCACCTAAATTCTCCAAATGTCATAATTGTCCCATGATTGCTTTATGATTCTCTTCATCTCTTTCCTTAAATCACTCAAGAATAATTGCAGACATGTTGCCCTATTACCTCTAAATATTTCCACAAAACAAGAAAATATTCTTAAAACATCCATAGTACAAGCACCAAAATGGAGGAATTATTATTACTATTGATATAATACTATTATCTAACCCACAGCCCTCACTCAGATTTCTCTAGCTGTCCCAATAATGCCCTATATAACTAAAGAAAAAAATTTCCTTCCTTCCTTCCTTCCTTCTTTCCTTCCCTCTCTCTAATACAGGATTACACATTTATTTAATTACCTGATTGGATTTTAGAAAAAAAAAATCAACTTTATTGAGAGTATATTGTTGTTGTTAGGTGCCAGCGAGTCGTGTCCGATTCATAGTGACCCTCATAGGATTTTTTTTTCTTTTTTTTTTATTAGAAATTTTTAATGTACATCATAATGTGATTCATTTTGACATGCTTTTCGTTGTGACAATTTTCATATATGCAATTTGATAAGCATTATACATATGGGTTACCCCTTACCCTCCTCTATGTTTCCCCCCTCCCCCCTTCCTATCTAAGTTTACCATCCAAGTCTTCTCTATCTTTTACTATATAGTATTTTTCTATATGTCCTTGGGTTCCATTTCTGTTTAAGATAGAAACTTTTCCTGTAGTGGTCTTTGTTTCTATCTTGTTAGAACAATTACATGAGATTTTTAGTCCATTTGTATTGACCTCATTCTTATCTTCCCTCTCCCCCTTTTAATGTGATCTGACCTTTGAATAGGATTTTTCCTTCCTGTAATTTTGAGTCAGCTCTCTCATATGAGTGAGAACATGTGTTGTTTCTCTTTCTGAGCTTGTGTTCATTCACTTAAAATAATTTTCTCTAATTCCATCCATTTTGCTGCAAATGACCCTATTTTATTTTTCTTGATTGCTGAATAGTATTCCATTGTGTATATATACCATAGTTTTTTTCAATGGCAGATTTTTTCGGGATTGCCTTGGGAGTGGATTGCCACGTCCTTCTCCCATTTTTCAGTGCTGGGACTCAAACTCGGGACCTCAGAGCCTGCAGAGCGGTGCTCTACTAACTGAGCTAAATCCCAGCCCTTATTGAGAGTATAATGTGCATATAATAAAGTGTGCCCACTTTGAGTATACAGATCAAAGAGTTTCAACTGATGCATATTTCCAACATTTTCATCACCTCAAAAATGATCTCTTTGCTGCTTCCCAGTGAATCCTCTCCCTGGTCAGGCAACCACTGATCTCTTTCTGTCATTATAGATGAGATTTATCTTTTTTACAGGTTTTTTTTGCAAGTGAAATAATATATACCCTTTGTGTCCAGTTTTTTAGCTTAGCATAATATTTTGAGATTCATCCATTTGCTATATGTTTTTGTTGTTCATTTTTAGATCGCAGAGTAGTCTTCTATTGTACGAACATATAAAACTTGTTTGTTGAAAAACATTTGGCCTCCCTTCTTTTTTGTTATACTATGTAAAGCTGCTATGCATATTTTTGTACAAATCTTTGAGTGGACATATGCTTTTATTTCTCTTGGTCAGAATTGTTGGATCATCTGCTAAGAGTATGTTTTTCTTTGTAAGAAACTGCCAAATTGCTTTGTAAAGCAATTACACCATTTTGTATTCCCATCAGCAGTGTATGAGAGTTCCAGTTACTCCACATCCTTGCCAACAGTTGACATTCCTAGTTGCTTTAAGTTTAGCAAGAGCGTATCATGCTATCTCACTGTGATATTAACTTGTATTTGCCCAATAATTAATGATGTTGAGCATCCGCTGATGAGATTTAAAAACCTATAGATAATATTAACTTTTATCATACATCTACAGTATGCTAAGCTATGCTTGAGCACCTGACTTGTATTAGTTAATTTCATCCTCATAACAACCCTATGAGATAGGTACAACTACTGTTCCTATCTTATGAGACCAAAGGGAGGCCCAGAGAGGTCAATGACTGGCCTAAATTCACACAGCTGGGAAATACAAAGCCAGTAGCTAAAGGTGAATCCAGAGCCTAGGCTCTTAACTGCTTTCCGATATTTGATCTATGAGAAATATCTACTTACAATCTGGCACTTGTTATCAATTGCTTCAAATGGTTTCCCTTAGGCACTGCTCTTCTTCTCCCTCTTCCCACTCTGCCTGGTTCTGATAATGCTGATGCCACTCGTCCCTGAAACCTTTGTTTAATTGGCAAAGTGATCCATCTTTCAAAGTAACCAATTTTGTCTAGCCGTCTCCCCTACTTCTTATATTCAAAACTGTATTCATCTTTTTAATTTTTTTTCCTTTTAAAAATTTATCTTATAGAAAATTTCAAGGATTTCAAAAGTAGACAAAATACTGTAATGAGCCCTCATTTTACCTGTAAAAACATTACTACATCTCTCTTGGGAGTGTGTGCATGTGTGTGTGTGTGTTTGTGTGTGTGTGTGTGTGTGTGTGTGTGTGTGTGTGTGTGTGGTGCTAGGGGTTGAACCCAGGGCTTCACACATGCTAGGCAAGCACTTTACTACTGAGCTACATCCCCAGCCCTAGTATGTATCTCTACTTGTGGAAGGTTTTAAGAAATTATAACTTTGATGTCCTTATTACATGAGTTTCTTAATATCATCAATATCCAAGGAGTGTTCAAATCTCATTGGTTTTTCTCATTTTTTTTTGAAGTTTGGGTGAAGCCAGATGCAAATACTTATAATTATTTGATATGTCTCATAAATTCACTTGAATTTACAGGTTTCCCATTGAACTTATTTTGTCCTTGAAGTTTAATTGTTGAAGAAAACAGGTTGCATGAGTTTCCTATGATCTGGATCTTTAGAGAGAGGAATTTCCTATCGTCTGTATTTTGTTGATTGAATCTGTGGTGTACAGTTCTCTGCCCTCTGTATTTCCTGAAGTTTGTAGTAATATTTAGATGCTTGATTATACTCAGGTTTGATTTGTTTGGGTAAAACGACTTTAAAAGTAATGTGATGGACTTCCATTAGGAAATATATAATACCTGGTTGTGTCTCTTTTTGTGATGGTATCAGCTCTTGATAATCACAGCCTAAGATGCATTAATTCACTAGGAATTTTATTCCTATCACCTGTTTATTTATTAGCAGGGACATATCTATAAGAGAGCCTGCAGCCATAGCCCTGTGGCATCCGATCCCGTCAGATCTTGGAAGCTAAGCAGGGTCGGGCCTGGTTAGTACCTGGATGGGAGACCGCCTGGGAACACCAGAAGCTGTAGGCTTGGGAGAAGGACCTGGCAACCCCCTCCCAAAAATCAATCTGCCATTGAAAACCCTATGCACAGCAGAGAAGCACTGACAATTGTGTTTCCCCTGTTGTACAGAGGGTCGCTATGAGTGGGATACCGACTCGACGGTACCTAACAACAACAACATCTATAAGAGAAAACTTCCCCTTATCAATTATTTAGTTATCTAAGATTTGTAGAGGAAAAACAAAAATGCTATTTTTCTTCTCTTTACATCAGTTTTCAAAACAGTAAGCTAGGAGAGTGTATCTTTTTGTTTTTTTTTTTTTGTACTGTGGGTTGAACCCAGTGCCTTGCGCCTGCATGCTTTGCAAGTGCTGGACCACTGAGATGCACCCTCAGCCCATTTTTTTACTTTTTGAGACAGGGTCTCGCTAAGTTACACAGGTGGCCTCTGGTCTCGAACTTGGGATCCTCCCGCCTCCACCTCCCTGAGACACTGGGATTACAGGCCTGTGCCACCACGCCCGGCCGAGAGTGTATCTTTTTAAGATGGCAGAACAATGCAAATATAGATGATTCTTGCCCTCTTGCCCAGAATTCACTGTGCATACTTTTCCAGTATAGTTTCATCTTTAGTTTCCTGAGAAATACACCAAGGCTAATGGAAAATTTGGCATCTTATGGCAGAAAAATGAACACAAGTATCATGTGGTCCTTTTTATCTTCAAAGCACTTCAGGTCTAATTATTTCTCCCATCTCCCCAAAGAAGTAGGTGTTATTAACTTCATTTTAAAGATAAGAAGGTAGGAGAGCAACCTGCCAGAAGCTACAAGGGAGTCACCTTGTGAGATGAGATTAAAATTTATGCATGGCTTAATTTTTAATTTCGTGGGTGGTGCAGAGAAAGCCAAAGGAAAAGGGAGCTAGAGATCCCCAACTCAGTTCTGATACCCTGAACTGTGCAGTGTGCAGAAAGTTGAGGCTACATTGTGGCATGGCCATTATCAGTTAAAGTACCTGATATTGTAGTGCCTGACACATGGAAAGTGATGAGGATGTTTGTCAGATGATTGTAAACAAATAATCTGCCCCATGTTGCCACTGTGGCTACCTCCATAGCATAGCAAGAACACGAAACTCTTCATTATATTCAGACTCCTCAATTATTGTACACCAAGCAGGTAGGAGATGACAGTCATTTTTTCCCTCTAAGTTAGAACTGGGGCTGGGATTTAGCTCAGTTGGTAGAGCGCCGCACTGCAGTCTCTGAGGTCCCGAGTTCGATTCCCAGCACCACAAAAGTGGGAGAAGGATGTGGCAACTCACTCCTGAGAAAATCCCAAAAAAAGCAGCCATTGAAAACCCTATAGGGTCACTATGAGTGGGACATGACCTAACAACAACAAGTTAGAACTATTTAGTAGATGCTGCTTATCTCTTGTGTAAAGCACAGATAATATTTATGCTAAACTGTGAGCATTTTTAATTCATGCTGAAAGATCACCTGTGATTGTGAGCCTGGAACACACAAGAGATGCTATAACTCTGGGCACCAAGCTTCCCCCCATCTGGGTCAGTGCTTGGGTTTTTCACTGTAGAGATGTGAACACTAAACCAGCCCCAACCTCTTGGAGCTGGAACATGTAAAATTTATGCTCTCCACCCAAACTAATTGGCCCAACACCCTATAATTGCCTCCTTCTCGGTGAAGCTTGCCACATCAGCACAAACCTGTTATTATTAGTGGTTCGAGGGTGAGGGGAAAGCAAGTCAACAGAAGGGAAGAAACCCGGAAGCCTCTTTCTGACATTAGATTTTTATTAGACACTTAATAATCTCCTACCCTAACATTCATCTAGAGAGCTTGAAGGAGACCCGACTATGTCTCTCCTCCTTGAGGAGAACGAATACTTTCCGTGTACTGACAGCTTTTAGTGCATGACTCAAATGCTGCATGTTTGGCATACTGGGTGGGAAAACTTTCTAATTTGTATGTTACATTCTTCTTCTTTCTATTTAATTCACAACTCATGGGCCAGGAAACATACTTATGGATTTTTGTGGTTGTTTGAGAGACAGCACTCCCTCCTAGTTTTCCTCCTACCCTGACTTAAAGCCAGCTTTTATACCATGGCCTCTCAGTGACTTAAAGGCATCCTCGTCATCTTTCTGACTATAGAGAGAAAGGGGGAGGGGCTCTGTCCTTCCTACCCAGCCTCCCACTTCCCTGAGTCCACTCAGAGACTTCCTCCACTTTCCTTAGGCTCCTCCTTCTTCTGTGATTGGGGAACATCTTCCTGTGAAGTCGTGAGTGGTTGCAGCAGGTGCCACTGGTTGGCTCAGCAAATTCTGGAGCACTAAGAACTTGACAAAAATAGGCTTAAGATTAATATCAAGGGCTCACAATTTTACACAAGAGCTAATATTTGGTTTTTGTTCTACTAAGAAGTGGTGTAACTAACAATATAATTCAGTTAGGAGTTGTGATAGTTGGTTTTCTGTCACTATAGCAAACTCGTGAGATAATCATCTTATCAAGAGAAAAGGTTTATTTAGGTTTGCATTTTTGGAGGTTCTGGTCCATGATTGGGTTAGGGAGGAAGAAGCCAGGGACAGATAAATCCTTCAAGGCCCCTTCTTCCAATGAGACCCCACCTCCCACGGTTTCCACCACCCCCAGTTGTCCATTCAATGAAGAACCCCTGAGTGGATTAGTCTATTGGTTAGGTCAGTGACCTCATGATCCAATCACTTCCCAAAAGCCCCAGCTCTGAACATTGCCCTGGGGGGCCAAGCCTTAGACACCTGAATTTTTTGGGGGGATACTTCATGGCCAGACCACATCAGTACCTAAATCCTGCCTTCCACGTGGCTTGGGGAGGAACTGGGCTCAAACGCAAACTGTGTGGATGGGAACTAAGGGGTAGAAGTGCACCAGGCAGCTCAGCGAAGGACTCTGTCTCAGTTCTCTCCAGGGGAAGCACTTGGAGCTACCACAGGTGAATCCCAGGATTCCCAGGTCTGGGTAAACTGGCTGGAGGAATTGCTCTTGAATCCCACTTTAGGAGGAGAGACCGGGACTTCTCCAGGTCAGCGTTTTCATCTGAAAAGACTAGCACAGAGACTTATATTGTATAGTTAATTCACAGATGTGTTGTTCCCCCCAAAACTGTTCTGAAGCCTTCATGAAAACTCCCTTTCCAAATGAAGCCAGTTGACGCCCTCATTCTGAGACCTGCAAATTCCTACATTTTCTCTTTCATTGAATTGGTCCTGTCCTCGAATAGAACTGAGTGCTTATTAGAGGAAGGAGTATTTCTTCCATTCCACACGGGATCAAGTCTCACATTAAACACGAGAGCATGGTGCGTAACAGAGTATGGAGTATTTGTTAAGAGCACTGCCTGGGCTTAAATCTGGTTCTATCATTCACTAGTTTTGTGACCTGGGGGAAGTTGCTCAGTAGTCCTGTACATCTATAGTTTTTCCATTTCGTCTATAAAATGTTGCAGAAAAAGACCTTAAGTAAGATACTATTGCAAGGCATATATAAAGGTCTTATTAATATCAGTTTAAAATGTGCACACAAAGCATAGGGGGTGGATGTCTCATTTGGAAACAAAGGATCTGAACTTAGTGATGGCCAAACTTCCTTTTGGGGTTGGAATTAAGCTCAGTTGGTAGAGCACCACTCTGCAGTCTGTGAGGTCCAGAGTTCGATTCCCAGCACCACAAAAATGGGAGCAGGACCTGGCAACCCACTCCCAAGGCAATCCCAAAACAATCAGCCATTGAAAACCCTGTGAGGGTCGCTATGAGTCAGACATGACTCCACAGCACCTAACAACAACAACAAAACTTCCTTTAAAGAGGACCTTGCTGACCTTTCCTTCCCTCTCCCCTTTCTCTTTCTCCCTCTCCCTCTCTCTCTCTCTCTCTCTCTCTCTCTCTCTCTCTCTCTCTCTCGTTCTTTCTTTTCCCTCCCTCCCTCCCTCCCTCCCTTCCTTCCTCTTTCTTTTTCTATCTTTCCTTTCTCTCTTTCCTGCAGTACTGGGGAGCTGACCCCAGGGACTCCCGCAAACTTTGCAAGTCCTCTGCCACTGAGCTGGACCTCCAGCCCTATTTTTATTTTTTTTTCTTGAGACAAGGTCTCACTAAGT
Source organism: Pedetes capensis (assembly GCA_007922755.1). NCBI lineage: Eukaryota > Metazoa > Chordata > Mammalia > Rodentia > Pedetidae > Pedetes > Pedetes capensis. The sequence continues at coordinate 568,287 of VMDO01000031.1, forward strand.
TACGCAGGCTGCATCTGGCCTCAAACTAGCGATCCTCTTGCCTCTGCCTTCCAAGTCGCTGGCATGTGCCATGCAGCTGGCCCCCTTGCCATACTTTAGTTGTCTCTTGGAACAAGGTAGAGATCAAGGCCACAGCTGAGTCATCCAGCACACTGGCTGATACTGCAGTGAGAGAGGGTGGGCGGGGTTGGAGGAAAGGGAGGAGGATGAGGGTCAGGCCTGTTACCACTGGCTCTACTCTCACCCTAGTGCAGAGGGCTGGGCCCTCAGCTTGGCTTACCTGCAGGGGGGCGGGGTGCATGTCAGAGGCAGGTCAGGCCTAGGGTGAGATACCTACCAGCTGCTTCTGGGCAGCTGAAAAATCCTCCATTTCATAGAAGAAAGCTGGGGAGTTTCTATGTCTTAAGAAACATCATTTTTTTAATTATAAGAAATGATACATGGCGACTATAGAGAATCTGGGCAATACAACAGAAAGAAAAAATCATCTTTAATCTCAGCTGCTGGAGACAACTATTGGTAAAATTATTTTATGTATTTTGTTGAAATCTTTTAACTATATAATTTGAAAATATAAAATTAGGTAACCCCTCAGGGCATCATAGCTATACACACACACACACACACACACACACACACACACACACACACACTCCTTGTAACCTACTTTTACACAACCTACTCTTGTGGTCATTTCTCTGAAAACATATATTTAATTATTTGCTGATGGGCATTCAAGTGGTTTCTCTCTCACCTATTTTTTTTTTCTGTTGTAAACATAAGCACAGACATTTCTATACCTTAATCCCTGACCTGGGCTGGGATTTAGCTCAGTTGGTAGAGCGCTGGTCTGCAGTCTCTGAGGTCTCAAGTTCGAGTCTCAGCACCGAGGAAATGGGAGAAGGACATGGCAATCCACTCCCAAGGCAATCCCGAAACAATCAGCTATTGAAAACCCTATGAGGGTCGCTAAGAGTCAGACATGACTTGATGGCACCTAACAACAACAACAACAATCACTGACTTGATCTGTAATTATTTCCTCATGAAAGATTTCTTAAAGCTGTATCATTGGGTCAAAGGAGGTGAATATTAATCAGATAATCATGCACTGCCAAGTGCTTGTGCAGAAGAGTTGGCCAATTTACATTCCTCCCATCTGGACTGTAATTCTTATTTTTACTGGATATTTTGAGAAGGTTGTGCTTTCATTCTTTTATTTATTCCTTTTGTTCTATGAAAATTCATGTGAAGAGAAAGTGACACAACCTTTTATATAGATAAATATTTGTATAGCTGATTATGAAATAACTGAACCACAGGGCTCTATTATTAATCAATTAAAACTTAGCCATACATGAGCTAATTAAGATACGTGATTTTTATTTAATTTTTTAGGTCAAATCTAAATATATTTCCTATTATTCATCTTCAAGAAAAATTAGCTTGTTTGAGTAAGGTGAAGGCAGTATTTCAGTCTTTGACGTTGACACCTAAAAATGACAAAAGGACGACCTGAGTCCCCACCCGGTTTTTAATCAGCGGGTTCTGAGGCCCAGAGAAGTTGTTCCTGGCCAATGGGTGGTTGATACCTGTTGAATGGCAGAATGTGGCTGAGAATCAAGTCCAAGACGAATCCTCTTTCCCCTTCTCTACATTCATCACCAAGCCTAAGTCTCTGATATTGAAATTTCTGTCCAGAAATGCCTTTACACACAGAATTAAGCATTTTACAGGCAAATAGGGCCACCTTTAAAAAAAAATCTCCTCTGTGGTTTAACTCTGAGATCTTGCTCCATTTTATGTCACTATAGCTTCTGTTTCTTAAGTGTGTAGTGTGTCTTAGTAAACCATTTCATGTTATTGTCCATAACAGGTTATTGATTAATATAAAATTTCTTCTAGATAATTTAGAAGCTTGATAAGAAAAAAAGGCATAACATTGCTGGATTCTCAAGATGGAATAGTTAGTTCCATTATGTAAAATAAGGTAGAGATCATGGCTGTGACTGATTATAAATCTGGGGTATTGCAAATATTTTTTCCTCTAATTTCTCTAATTTCTCTAATTCCTCAATTAGAAGCTTCAGGGATAAGTCACTTTATCTTGCCTGACTCAGTTTCTTCACATGAGAAAAAGAAATAACAGTCCTCAGTGACTAGGTGAGAATCTTCACTGTGAACTTCCTGTGAGCTGCTGGAAATGTGTGAGGCTAACATTATTCCTCTGCTGTATGAGAGGAATATGTGAATCAGTGGAGATCATATTTATCAGTGGGGTGATACACTTGATGATTGATAGGTACTGGGGAGAATGCTCTGGAATTTGTAGCTGAAATTTCTCTTTTTATAAATGAGATGGAGGGAGAAAGAGAGAAAGAGAGAGAGAGAGAGAGAGAGAGAGGGAGAGAGAGAGAGAGAGAGAGAGAGAGGTGGGGGAAAGATATCACAAACATGCCATAACAAAGCTCCTTTGATTTGTTCCTGGGAGTGGCTGGGTGTGTCTAGTCATCCCTCAGCCAGAGCGCTGTGTAATCCAGTTACAATGTTTGCAATGCTTCCACCGATAGGCAAGAGAAAGCACCTGTAACAAAGCAGTCTCCTAGGTTATTAAATATTTGGGACAATGATTACTCTTGTTGAAATAGAGGGAATTACTATAATGAATGAATGGATAATCCATTCTTCAAGGTATATTTCTGCCCAGCAACAATACAACCACCACCCACTCTTTTTAATGCACATTCAATAAAATCGGTTTTGTGCTAGGTAAAAGAGAACATTATAAATTATTTTAGAATTATAGAGGAAATGGGTTTTCCTACACAAGAAATATTTATTTTATTAATGTAAAGTGTTTGATATGAACCAGATGCAGTGGATGGAGTACATATAAAGAGAACTGAGGACAGGTAGCTGATGTTTAAGGAAATGTCAAACTGATTTCAAGTATATGGATTAAATTCATCATTATTTGAATTAGCAACATTATATGCAGTCTGCCTCTTTCTCAGGTAGGTTATTTCTCATTCATTTATTCTTCACCCACTATGTGCCAGGCACTCACTATGTGCCAGACACTGTTCTTGGGAATAGTGGATGAAACAGAAAAAAAAAAAATTGTTCCTGCTTAGATTTTAGCTTGAGGAGGCAATCAACAGTAAATATAATAAGTAAATTGTATGGTATATTGTAGAAAATTATAACATCTGATTTTGTATCTGATTCCTGTAGGTTCAGATTTTATCAAGAGAAAAGAAGACCAAAAGTGCTCTAGAGTTGACTTTTCATGAGGCCACATTCCAAGAGACTGAAGACTACACGTGATAAAAATTACATCATTATTTTGATATTGCTGCTCCCTGAATTATTAGTATGAATAGACTTTTTCCCCCTTAGTCTCATGCCTGTAATTCCTCCGACTAACAGAACTGACAATATTGTCCTTTCAAGGCATGCCCTTCAGACCATACATTTTTTACACGACACCAATTGTGGATCTCAGACGCATAGAAATATAAGGCAAATTCATAGTCTGCTTGGGACCTGCAGCTAGTCTAATTCTTGCTCTAGGGTCTTGCCCAGGGTCCGACACACTTGAGAGGAGCTTACTTAACCAACCACACACTCTAGTCAAAGTGTCCCACTGAAAGGGGGAGGCAGAATAGGAAGCCCTGTGCTGAAGGCAGAAGGAATTCTCAAGGCCATTCTCTCCTATAATGAATCCATTCTCATTTTTTCCAGAAACTACTGTGAAAATGAGTGACTTTAGATATGTGAGCTACTTGTACAACTCAACTTGTTCCCATTTTTCTGTTCTCTTGTGTCTTTTAAAGTGGAAATTCCCTCCCTTCCTTCCTTCCTTCATTCCCCTCCCTCCCTCCCTCCCTTCCTTCCTTCCTTCCTCTCTCTCTCTCCCTTCCTTTCTCTCTTTCTCTCTCTCTCTCTCTCTCCCTTCCTCCCTCCCTCCCTCTCTCCCTCCCTCCCCCCCCCTCTTTCTTTCTTTCATACTAGGAGATTGAACCCAGAACCTCACACTTGCTCTGCAAGTGCTCTACCACTGAGAGGCACCCCCAGATGATTTTTTACTTTTTATTTTGAAACAGGGTCTCACTCAGTTATGTAGGTTGCCTTTAGCCTCTAACTTGTGATCCTCCTGCTTCTGCCTCCCAAGTCACTGGGATTACAGGCATGTGCCACTATACCCAGGTTAAAGTGAAATGTAAAATGACTAAAACTTACAGGCACTGTGGAGAAAAATACCCCTGAGAAACAGTTCTTTTCAGGCAAATAAAATCACAATTTTCATGTTCTTCCTGGTGAAGGGCAATCACTGTTCTGCCCCAATCAGTTGTCAGTCTCTTCAGTGATGTTAGAATGAGACTTGAGAGTCCTTGCCTGACTTGGACTCAGCTAGAAGGTGAAAACAGGAGGGCACATAGCCTTACCTCCAGAGACACTTCAGCAAGGGGATGCTTTTGACAGGGACACGCTATTAACCTTTCATGAACACACCTACCCAGTGTTCTTCATGCCATCCCATGCATCTCTGCTCGTGTTCTGTTCCTGAATGGTCGCTGATGTTCAAGGACCCTGTCTCCTTGATGCCTCCCGGGTCATTGCAAGGCTGAGAGGGTCATTCTTGTCTCTGAATTACTTTTGTGCTGTGCACCTATCTATGTCTCTTATTTTGTACCACCAGGTAATTTAATCGTTTTATTTTTGTTTCCCATCTTTCTGTATTATTTGTAAGATCATTTGAAAGGGAGCATGGCTTATATCCCTAATTGTACGGCACTTCTGACTTGCAAACACTCAGAATCTCCCAAAGACATTATGTTTGGACTTCCTTGGTTGGTGTTGAATTCCTTTCCTTTCCTTTCCTCCTCCTCCTCCTCCTCCTTTTCTTCTTCTTCTTCTTCTTCTTCTTCTTCTTCTTCTTCTTCTTCTTCTTCTTCTTCTTCTTCCTCCTCTCTCTCTCTCTCTCTCTCTCTCCCTCTCTCTTTCTCCAGTTTGGAAGGTTGAACCCAGGTCCTCATGCACACTTTTGCAAGTCCTCTACCACCGAGAGGCACTCCCAGCCTAATTTTTACATTTTATTTTGGGACAGGGTCTCACTAAGTTATGCAGGCTGCCTCTGGCCTCAAATTCAAAATTCTCCTGCCTCCTCCTCCTGAGTTGCTGGGATACAGGTGTGTGCCACCATGCCTGGCTAGTGTTGCTGAATTTCTGTCACTAGAATTGTGTCTGCCCAGGGTGGGCAAACACTATGTGTTGCAGAAGGAGTTAAAGCACCGGAAGAGAGAAACAAAACTCGCTGATTTAACCACAAGTCCCTTAAAATCTTTAGGTTACAGTAGCAAGCACGCAGCCAGTGTTTAATAAACAATTGTGGCGAATTAGATCTCAATGCCATGCTCCAAACTTTGGGCTGCTATAATTATTCTCTGAGCCTATTTGAAGAAAAGGCAAAGTGGGAGTAACCGCCAACATTAGCGAGCACATGCCATGGGCCAGACACTTTGTATGCTCTCTCTTCATCCATGTGTGTTTATGTATGGTTCACTTTGCAGATAAAGAATCTGAGGCTAGAGAGATTAAGCTCTTTGTTTAGGATCTTTTCAGCAATGAGTGATAGAATCAGTTTGCAAATTTATGACTCTGCCCCTAAACCCACATTTCCTCCACTCCAGCTGGGTCATGTAATTTTAAGAGCCATCCTGCTCTGGTGCCCCTCTTATGACCTTCCCTCAACCTGCTCTACTGATCCATAAAATACGACTTTTGGGGTTGAGCTCAATTTGCGTTTGATCCTGGTTAACAATAAAATACCCAGGCCAAGGCCAGAGGGAGAGCTGTCAGTCAATCAGTTTAGAGTAACGAGTTTCTGTCATTCCTTCAGTCCACCAGCATTCATTCGCTGCATTGAGTAAATCATGTCTACACCAAGTGTGGCGTCAGGAAGTGAATGAGGCTTGGCCCTTACCTTCCAAATCCTCACAGTCACGTGGAGGAGACGGTGGGGTAAGTAGGTTTTGATGAAACAGTGTAGTAAGTGAACGCGTAGGTGGGCAGAGTGGAGAAGCAACTGGCTGGGTTTCAGGTGCTTTCCTGGGAACAGATCAGGTAGGGAGGAGGTCCCAGGCAATCGAGGAGCTGCGGGAAGGCAGACAGCCTGGAGTACGTCCAGATCAGGCTCCACAAAGAGGTTTCAGAGCAAAGTTGTTCGATCTGTCTGGGAACTCCTTAGGCCACCCATCAACATCTTCTGTCGATTTGGTATGGGGTGTTTTTGCCAATAACGTATGTCATAGGGATGAGCTACTGCAATTTACATGGGAAGGATAGAGGTACTTTTTGTGCCACGAATGTGTCTGCGAAGTTTGTAGCACTGCTAGCACCATATAATCCGTATAGTTTACCTTCCAGTCCTGGGCTGACGAGCAGGGTCGCCTTGATTTCCCATGCACGCATATATTTAGCCCAAGGTACGATCCACCGACAGCCTCTTCCTGCCCGAGCATGTTGGAGGCCTTTAGCAGCTGTGCAGACAACAGCAAGGTCGGCCTGAATCATTTCTTTCAATTGCAGACGGGCTGCCAAGAGGAGTGAGTGAGAGTTGAGTGCACCGGTGGGCGGGGCTGGCGGTCGCAGGCTGGGCGTGGTCCCGGTGGGCGGGGCCGGCGGGCCACAGGCTGGGCGTGGTCCCGGTGGGCGGGGCGGGCGCGGCTCAGGTAAGCCCAGCTCTTCTGGCCCTGCCGAGCGCTGCTTGTTCAGCCAGGTCTCTGAGCTCCCGGCTTGCCTTTTCCCTGGCCGCTCACTTTCCAGGCTGACTGCGACTCCAGGTAAGCAAAGTGGGGTCTCAGGGCTGGTGATCTCCTCTTTTAGGACAGTTCACCAAATAGTTATGGGGGCTGAGATGGTGGACGAAGCGGATGTCATGGTTTTAGTACTGCTGTTGGTTTTCGTACTGCTGCCTTCTAAAAAAAAAATCCGTGGCAATGTCTGCCTCTACCCCTTCGGGCGTCAGGAGGGCCACTGTAGAGAGTGAAATCCTGTAATCACACGCGTCAGAGTGCGAAGAAGTAGCATGGCTGGAAGGTTTGGCCTCACGGTGAGCAGAGGACGGTTTCAGCCCCGTCTTGGAACTCAGGGTGGATTCTGGAACGCCAGCCTCACAAAGGGTGTGGCACTCAAAGACTGGAGAAAGTGGAGAAGTGGTGTGTCGGGTGGCATGATGGGGTTGGCATGCAGCCTTATGGCCTGCTTTTTTTCGTCGTTTAAAAACATCAGATCCGTGTTCATCTGCTGTCCACTGAGTTTTTCTAGGCAGAAAGTCTTCGCTCTCCCGCTTCCTGGGTTTCAACCCACTTTAAACAAGCGGCTCTCTAACGTATACTGCTTTCTTCCTCATCGGTTCTACTTTTTTGGGGGGCAGGAGCTTCATTTAAGCATTTTCATACTAAAAAGCCATTTAACATATTAGGCTGTTTCATAGACCTGTAACTGGATTCTCAGAATGGGGGGACCTTGACTTATTTTTGCCCAGCCCTCTCGTTTTGTAGAAAGGCCCGCAGAGGTGAAGTGGAATCCAAAGTCACGGTGTGTATAAGTGGCCTCCCTGAAATAGAATCAGGCCCTCAAACTTGCAGCTTAAGGACGCTTCCATGACCACATGAGTTCTCTTAACTTCTCCCCCTCCCTTTTCTTAAAAGTTTTTCAATAAAATTAGGTGGGTTCCAAGCATCAGTCACCCCAAGTGTGAGCGTTTGAGGGGTTCTTTGATGGGTGGAGAGATGAAGGCTGCCTGAGCAAAGGACTCTCTGGAGAAAGTGAGTCAGCGGCTTTATGTCTTTGCTTCCTCACGCCTTGGGTTCTGCCTCTCCAGACCTTTTGTGTGGCGGATTGACGTGGGTCATGCCGTGTCAGCAACTTGGGCCATTCTGGCGTGGCCCATTCTGGCACGGCCCATTCTGGCACTTGGTTACTGTTAGGTGGCAGTAGGGTGGGTCAAGGTCAGGCTTCTAAGGCAATAGGAGCAGCTGTGGTATTTCAGAGTATCTCAGCAAAGCCAAGGCTCCCCTGCCACAGGAAATTAAAGCAATTAACTTTATTCCTAATGGCTGCATCATGCTTTCTGGACTTCAAAGCACTTTCTGTATACATTGACTCAATCACTTCATTTCCTGCTCCTGATAGGCTTTCCCAGCAGAGAAGTTGGAAAGTCTTATATTTTCCTCATCTCGTACCTGTTTTCTCCTCCTTCGGTTGGAAAGTGAATCACAGAGGTGGTGTGTTCAGGCATTCCATTGCAGGTATTATAGTAGGTAAGGTTCCTCATGGTATTATTGCCCAAGGACTAGTTACATTAAGACCTAAGAGAGAGTTTTCACCACGTGTCTGTCTGCATCTGTAAAATGAAGTGGGTTAGGCTAAAGGATAGCCACACTACCCTGGCACTGTGAAAACTGAGTTTTTAAGGAATGAAGAAACTGCACGCAGTCACGTGTGTGTATGTGTGTGTTCACGGGCTCTGAGTGGAAGAGTGTGGCAGATGGTCTGTGAGAAGGATGAATGTTTACTGTTCCGACGAGAACATGCTGGAAAGTGAAAGGAGCGCTGTCCCTAATATCCGGAGAACAGGTGTGAGCAGGACTGTCCCAGGCAAAGTGGGACGTATAGTCACCCTGCCCACAGGGTCTTTATTTCACCCAATGGTCTCCAGACAGAAAGTTTGAGGACTGTTCATGTGTTGTTGTTGTTGTTAGGTGCCATAGAGTTGGTGTCTAACTCATAGCGACCCTACATACAACAGGTGAAACACTATTGTCAGTGCTTCTTTGCTGTTCATAGGGTTTTCAATGGCTGATTGGTTTTTTGAGAGTGGGTTGCAGGGTCCTTCTCCCAAGCCTACAGCACCTGGTGTTCCCAGGTGGTCTCCCATCCAAGTACTAACCAGGCCTGACCCTGCTTAGTGTCCAGGATCTGATGGGATCAGATGCCACACGGTTATGGCTCCAGGTGACTGTTCACTTAGATGGATTATAAACTTAGAAAATGTTTATAATGACAAGCTGTAAGTCCAGAGAAATGAGCATCCTAGCAGATGTGACTTCATTCCTTTTGGGCCTTTTGCAGTCTCTGAATTGTACCAGTTCTCTCTGGCCCACTTTTTTTTTTTTTTTTTTCAATACTAAGGAATTGAACCCAGGATGTTGTACATGCTTTGCAAGAGCTCTACCACTGAGCTGCACCCTCAACCCCCTTTTTATTTTTTATTTTGAGGCAGGGTCTCACTAAGTTATGCAGGCTGTGTCTGCCCTCGAACCTGTGAGCCTCCTGCCTCTGCTTTCTGAGTCACTGGGATTACAGACATGAGCCATCGTGCCTAGCCCTGGCCCACCTTTGCAGGACCAATTCCCACTTATCCTTTCAGACTCACTTGTAGAATGGTTTACTTAGACGTCACTGCCTCTAAGGAGGTGTCACTGAGATTTCCAGTATGGGTTAGGTGTTGTAAAGGTTGCCATAGTAACCCGTACACTCTATCAAAACACCCATGGTACTTCCCATGCAACTAGCTGGTAGTGCTGCAGAGGCAGGAGCCAGGCTGTGTTTACCTTCACTTTCTTAATGCCTGCCTTGGTGCCTGGTAACTTTTCTCAGTTACGTACTCAGATCTTAGTAAATGAAAGCAGGATAATATTAAGAGCTTGCAACATATGTGGCAGAAGGAGAACCAAAGCTCCTTTAAGTAGGAAAACCACAGGGAAAAAATTCACTGTTGATTAAAACCAAAACCAAACCAACCAGAAAAATCCCACACAATATATCTTGATATGTTTTGCGGGGATCATTCAGGACACAGGAATGTTGGAACTTGAGAATGGCAGCAAATGACACAGTCACCAAGAGAGAAGGTGGTAAGGTGTGGTGGAGAGGTGCTAGGCGGGGGCTAGAAGAAATGATGTCCAGGTCTGGTTTTGCTACTCTCCCTGCTTGCGTGGGTGGCCTGAGAGAATCTCTCATTCATCTTCATTCACTTCACTCATTTGCATAATGAAGAGGCAGGGCGAGACTAGATCCCACGGGCAAGATCTTGTCCCACTTTAAAGGTTCACGATTTCATAACTCTTTTGCAAAAAATCGTAAAAGCAGGACACTTTAATAGAAATTCCTTAACGACTGCATTTGTAGTACCACTTGAATTTTTTTTTTTTTTTTTTTTTTTTGCTGTCGTGGGGTTGAACCCAGGGCCTTGGAAGTGCTGGACCACTGAGCTGCACCCCAGTCCATTTTTTTATTTTATTTTATTTTTTTTTTTACTTTTTTGAGACAGGGTCTCACTAAGTTACGCAGACTGCCTCTGGTCTCAAACTTGAGATCCTCCTGCCTCTACCTCCCGAGCAGCTGGGATTACAGGCGTGGGCTTGAATTTTCATCTGACTTTTTTTTTCTGGGTAAAGTGAAAGCTGCTTTTACACTTTGTAGGGACTTTGGAAAGCATGGTGTTTGCTGTGTTGGAGTTATAAACAAAATGATCTTTTTAAAGTTGCTACAAAGTTTTCATGAAAATGAAAGAAGACAACTCTGTAACAATGTGATAATAAAATGGAAAAACACTGTAGTAATTTTAGCCCTTTGAATACCAGCCAGTAGACAGGTCAACTTTCTGCATAGCTACTGTGATAGGTGTAATTTCTTATAGCATTTGCTCATGCAAAATGGTCTGTATAGGAACTTGACACTTTTTCCTGGGTGTGTACTTCATGGGCATTGCTGAGATGTGTTTAAAGGCTTCGATTGTCTTGCAACACAGGGAGGTGGCAATTGGTTGTGGCCAAAGTCATTTCTCAAACTACATCTGCCCAGATTAGCTTGATAGTGTTTTTAGGTCACTTGGGTCTAGTCATGGGGCAACTGAGACTTACCATGCAGGATTTGATTTTTTAACTGGTGACTGTTTTTTACTGCAACTCTTTCTGTGTACAGACCTTTTCTTTTTCTCTTCTTTTCTTTCCTCCTCCTCCTCCTCCTTCTTCTTCTTCTTTTTTTTTTTTTTTGTGGTACTGGGGTTGAGTCCAGGGCCTCGCGCTTGCACACTTTGGAAGTGCTGGACCACTGAGCTACACCCTCAGCCCATTTTTTTTTTTTTTTTCTGAGACAGGGTCTCGCTAGATTACACAGACTGCCTCTAGTCTCGAATTTGTGATCCTCCTGCTTCTGCCTCCCGAGCCGCTGGGATTACGGGCGTGCACCACCACACCCGGTTTGTACAGACCTTTTCTGATACTTTGGCCATCATCAAACGGCTGTGCTGCAGCTGGGATGTCCGATATGAAGGGATGCATGCATGTGCTGTCCTGCTGCCAAGGAGAATTTTCTGAGAAAGGGGCCTGAGAGCATAGGGACAGGAAGGCACTCAGGTCTGGGCTCACACCCTGAGAACCAGCATACAAAGGGAGGAACACAGGGTCTGGGTGGTGGGAAGTCCCCCCAGGTGTCACACTTGTGCTGGTTTACATCTCCAACAGTGGCCTGGATTTCAGCCTTGCATTGTGACACAGCATTAATGGATTGTATAATTAGCTATATTAAAAGCTAAATGAGCCTGTATTTATGGAGGCGTTTAAGTCAAATGTATCTTAAAATGAACATCTGCCTACCCTTTGATCTACTTCCTGGATCCACTTCTAGGAATATGCAATCAACCCTCTCCATAGATTAATCCATGATCTTAAACACAGTTTTCCTCCACAAAAGAAATCACTAAAAGTCATTTGTTATCAACTACTCAAAAATTATCCTAATTTCTCTTCTTAAAGGGCAGTAAATATGTGTTTGATAAAGCACAATTTGTGTGTTTGCATATTATTATCAGCATGATTGTGGCTAGGGTTGAGCTCAGTTGGTAGAGCGCTGCTCTGCACTCTCTTGAGACCCTGAGTTCCATCCCCAGCACCACCTAAATGGGAGAAGGACCTGGCAGCTCACTCCTGATACCATCCTGAAACAATCAGCCATTGAAAACCCTCTGAATAGCAGAGAAGCACTGACATAGTGCCTGGTATGACACAGTGTTGGGGAGTGTTTCTTTTTGTTGTACATCGGGTGGCTGTGTGTTGGACTCAACTTGATGGCACCTAACAACAATCAGCATGATTAGGCCTCAGGCTGTGGAAACACTGAAAAGTTTTCAGGTGTCTGGGCTGGGATCTTCTAGTTGGTGAGGAATTAGTGCATTACTCCGTGTTCATGTTAAGCTTTACTCATAGATGAACTCAGCATTACCAATGTTAAGTTTGCTATCGGAGGAAGCGAGATGACTCATTCTGAAGTCCTTATCACAGATTCCCCAAACCTTTCATGAAGCCTTCCTTTTAACTTCCCCAGTGGTGGGGACTTGGGGTGAAACACTGAACAGCCGTCCGTTTTCGTCTCAGGGCACTGCTGGGTGTGACGTCATCCCTTGGCCCTGACCCTGCCTCAAGAGGAGAAGGGAGCGGGCGATGGGCTTTAGAGAAGAGTGTGATGCCCACCATGGCTTTAGGAAGCCTTGTGATAGATTTATAATGGGCACTCTGGCCCCAGTGTACCTACTGTGCGTATCAGTGATACAAAGAGAAGAGGGGATTCGGGGTGGGGGGTAACCAGGGAGCACAGATGGGGTCAACAATTTCTTGTTTCCTAATGGAACTTGCTTCTTCAGATTTTGAAATGTATAATAATCGTTGAGTCCATCATACACACAAACCACATGTCCCGTGAAGAGAGAATTTTGAAGAGATAGCTGAAGACCAGAGTCCCACTCCTTGAGCTTGCTCTTATGTCCCTGGAGGTAGAGTTTCTGTCCAGGTCTATCTAAGGGACAACTTGCAATCCCAGTCATGCGTTCGACACTAACACCTGGGGGCCTGGCTGAGGAAGCGCTCTGTCTCAGATGGTGAAGTTTTCTTTCTGACGCCAGGTTACCTGCCCTACCCAAGACTAATGTCCTGTTTGCTCTTTGTGGCTGCGTGTACACACGTCCTCTTCTCTCTTTGTGGGTCTATTTCTTCTATCCTGTTCTTTTATTTTCTTGGAAATTTTTAATGTACACCTTAATGTGATTCACTCTGACATACTTTTCATTGTGACATTTCCATATATGCATTTTGTTGTACATTATACAGATAAGTTCCCCCTTACCCTCTTGTGTGCTTCCTCCCCTCCCCCCGTCCCACCCCCCACCAAAGACTTCTCTTCCATTTGCTTGTCTTTTTGTGGTAATGTTGTTGTTGTTATTAGGTGCTGTCAAGTTGGTATCCGACTCATAGCGACCCTCATAGGGTTTTCAATGGCTGAGTGCTTCGGGATTGCCTTGGGAGTGGATTGCCAGGCCCTTCTTCCATTTTTGCGGTGCTGGGAATTGAACTCAGGCCCTCAGAGACTGCAGTGCAGCGCTCTACCCACTGAGCTAAATCCCAGCCCTTTTGTGGTAATATTTTTCTATATATCCTTGGGTTCCAGTTCTGTTTAGGACAGAAACTTTTTCTGTAGTGAACTTTCTTTTTATGTTGTCAGAACTATTACATGAATTTTCTAGTCCATCTATAATAATACCATTCTTAGTTTTTTTAAAATTATGTTCCGACCTCTGCATAAGATTTTTTCCTTCTTATAGCTTTGATTCAGCTCCCATATATGAGTGAGAACGTGTGGTATTTCTCTTTCTGAGCTTGTGTTCATTCACTTAAAATTTTTTTCTCCAATTCCAACCATTTTGCTGCAGATGGCATTATTTCATTTTTTTGATTGCTGAGTAGTATTCCATTGTGTAAATATACCATAGTTTTTTAATCCATTCTTCTGTTGATGGGCACTTTGGTTGATTCTATCCTGTTCTTATGAAGACACTAGTCTTATAGGGTTAGGGCGCACCTAACTCCTGTCTGACCTCGTTGTAACTAATTACAGCTGGGGAGACCCTTATTTCCAAGTAAGGTTACAGTCACTGGTACTAGGAGTTAGGAGTTCAGCATGTCTTCACTTATATAACACTTAATAAAATATTATTGAACCACACACAACTGCTTCAATTTGCTGGTGATCTACAAAAATGTCAGTTTTGTGTGATTTAACTAAAATAATGTGACAAATGAAACCACTGTGGAACTGGGGGGTTGAACCCAGGGCCTTGCACATACCTTGCAAGTGCTCTACAATTGAACAGCACCCCCACCCCTTTAAAAAATTTTTTTATCTTGAGACAGAGTTTTATTAAGTTATACAGGCTGCCTTTGGCCTCAAACTTGTGATCCTCCTGCCTCTGCCTCCCGAGTTGCTGGAATTACAGGCATGCATAACTGTACCCAGCTAAGGCCACAGCTTTCCATTAGCGCTTTTAGCTGCTTTGACCCTTTAGTGAGGAAGAGGTATCATGGCTGGGCTCCTGACGTGGTCTTTGTAGGGCCTAGTGTGGAGATCCTAGGCTAGCAACAAACACAGAAGGCCTCGCAGGCCTTAGGGGCTCTGCCCAGAGGTTTCTTCACGTCTGGCTTTCTTTCCCGATTTATCAAAACTTCCTTCCTCCCTTGTCCCCAAGGGCATTTCTCTGTTGAAATAGAATTCTTACCATGTTGGCAGAATGCAATGGCAACATTTTAAAAATGCATTAGAGCTGGGGGCCAAGGCACAGGCCTATAGTCCCAGTGACTTGGGAGGCTGAGGCAGGAGGATCCTGCATAACTTAGTGAGACCCTGGGTCAAAGAACATAAAAAGGAGTTGGGGATTGAGATAGTGGTAGAGCACTTGCCTAGCATGTGCAAGACCCTGGGTTCAAACCCCAGCACTGCAAAACAAACAAACAAGCAGACAAACAAATGAGCAAACTACCTTTGGAAACCTGACCTCCCCTTTGTCTTGGTTCCAGGCGCACAATGGATGCCCTTCAACTGGCCAATTCAGCGTTCGCTACCGACCTGTTCAAGCAACTGTCTGAGAAGGAGCCAGCGGGCAACATCCTCTTCTCCCCCATCTGCCTCTCCACCTCTCTGTCGCTTGCTCAAGTAGGTGCCAAAGGTGACACAGCAAAAGAGATTGGACAGGTAAGCCCCCGTGGCTCATTTTGACTTTATGTGGGGCTGCTGTAATTGGAACCATGGACAGGGCCTGATGTGGGTCGGGGGATGGAGAAAGTGTGGCCGGAATGGCTCAGGATTTAGGCTGGTGCCACTTCCTGGACCCTTTAATCTGTTTTTAAATGTAAAAGGCCATTTATGTGTCCTGAAACCCGTGTGTAGAAAAGGCAGCCGTTGTGATGGAGAACCTGGGGATCTGCTAGGCGGTCACAGGTCCTTAACTTACCAGTGGCCCCTGGCAAGTCACCGGACCTCGTTCACCTGTTGTATAGTAAGGATCAATCAAGATGGTGGTTATTAAACATCCCACTGCAAACACCCTGACCTGACAGAGTGTAAATTTCCATTCCACTGCTGTCCTTTGCCCTCATTGGGTGCCATTGAGTCAGAGGTGACTCACTGCAACCCTATGTACAACAGAAGAAAACACTACCTGACACTGTGCCATGCACAATGTCTTTTCATGTTTGAGCCTAATGTTGCAGCCACTGTATTTCTTCTTATTTTTAGTTGTGCCACATTAGCAAAAGGAGGTCCCAGGGGTTTTACTCCATTCTTGTCATTAAGGATGACTCTATTTTGAGGTGACAACTCTTCCTCATTTGTTTCTTGAATGCCTTCCAGCCTTGGGGGCTCATTTTCCAGCACTATGTTTGAAGTGCTTCTCTTCTATTCATTGGGTTTTCAATCACTAATTGTGCTGAGGGTGGGATGCTGGGCAACATGCAAGCCCCCACAAGCTGACAGACATGTGGGGCATCAAAGAAAAAAGCAGTCTACCTTACCAAAAAATTTATTTATAGCATCATGCTTTAAGGTGTAAGCTTGATTCCCATTTTACCCAAGTATAGTCACACTTATTTGAATAGAGAAATAACATTTTAAATTATCTGCCTGTAAGTACCATGAATAAATAAGCCGAATCACATTTACATAAATTCTAGAATACTCTCTGGGAGTTTGAGTCTCTCATTTGAGAAACATGGAGTAAGAAGATGTTTTATACACAAATCTATCTATCTGTCCTATCTATCTATCTATCTATCTATCTATCTATCTATCTATCTATCTATCTGTCATCCAGAGATAGATAGATAGATATCTAGATGATAGATATCTATCATCTAGATATATATATATATATATAGATAGATAGATAGATAGATAGATAGATAGATAGATAGATGCTTTCAGGTTCCTTCTTGAGAGCAAAGTTCTTAGACCTTCAAATGAAATGATTTTCCTGAGTGCTACATTTTAAATGGTCATGAACTTTTAGATGGGAGGTGAGTGTCCTTGTAATTCCATTGCATTATTATTCTTAGGTTGATTGCTGTAGGTTCAACAGAATCTTTCTTTCAACCAGCTCATAAGGATTTAAAATGGGGACACCTTCTTAAGTATCCATGTTGTTGTTGTTAGGTGCCGTCCAGTCAATATCCGACTCATACTGAACCTCATAGGGTTTTCAATGGCTGACTGTTTCGGGATTGTCTTGGGAGTGGATTACCAGGTCCTTCTCCCATTTTTGCGGTGCTGGGAATTGAACTGGAGACCTCAGAGACTGCAGCGCAGCGCTCTACCAACTGAGCTAAATCCCAGCCCTAAGTATCCATAAATGCCTAGAAATTGTGACCCACACAATGTCATATGGATCAGGATGAAGAATTTACCCTTGAAATTCAGTGGGGCTTGGAGAAGAAAGTTCAATTCTGGGAAAGGGAGCTATGTTTTCTCATCTGACCTCATCTCTGAACTTCCCTATCCCCCATTCCCCATTTCTCATCTATTCTTAGAGAAAGATGGAGAACAGAACTTAGTGGACCTGTTCCTTAATAACAATAAAGAGAGGTCTGCTCAGTTCATGCAGCTGGTTCCCTAGTGCCAGGCATGTCAGTTCTTCAATTTTCTTGTCTCCCTGACTTCTCATTAGGATGAGAGTTATGTGCTATCTTGGACCAGTCAGTCAGACCCTGGAGTGCTGAGGCCATATGACCTGCTGGTACAATGTCTTGGTTTGGTGGAGTGACCTCAGATGCGGCATCAGGGTGTGGCCATTAGGAGTTACGGAGTGGGGAGAGAATGAGTTATGCTGAAATCACATTTTGCAGCTCTGTGAAGCAAAGGAGATGCTGGATTGTTGGTTGGAACAAAAGAAAAGTTAGGAACAAACAAAAGGACTTAAGCCCTCCAAATGATAGCACCTTAGTTTTAATTGGCTTAGAATATTACTATGGTTGGTAGGTGCCATTGAATCAGGTCTGACTCATAGCAATCCTATGTACAACATAATGAAATACTACCCAACACTGTACCATGCCTGGCACTATATCTGACAGTGCTTCTCCGCTATTCGTAAAGTATGTGATGGCTGATTGTTTTTTGGGAGTGGGTTGCCAGGTCCTTCTCCCAAGTCTACAGCAGCTAGTATTCCCAGGCAGTCTCCCATCCAAGGACTAACTTGGCCCTGCTTAGTTTCCAAGATTAGACAAGATCAGGCATCAGGGTGGTATGGCTGTAGGAGACAGAATATTACTATAACAGTAATAAATAGTTTGAATCCATGTGATAGTATATGTGTTTTAAATCAAAAAATGTAATCCTCACAGTGACTCAGAAAAATGGCTGTTCTTGGTTTGTTTTACAGCAGGCAGTGAGGATCTGGAGAGTTGGACAAGATTGCATTTGTAGTAGTGAAGGCTGGGATTCAAATTCAGACTGGTCTGACTTTGGCCCACCGAGGTCAGCTCATCATTTATTGTAACTGCCTCGGTGTATTTGGCACTGGTTAAATCATCTAAGAAGATTTGACTCTGACTCTGTCCTGGAGTCTGGTACCTGCTTCATGATCATCTCTCTTGGTATTAATCTCCAAATTGGACAGAAGTTAGAATTCAACCTCATCATTTCCCCAGTTTGTGAATCCTTCTGTACGAGGCTTGGAGGCATTGCTTTGGAGAAAGGGCAACTTTTCCCCATGGTTCACCATGAAGAGTAGCCATGTAGTAGTGTTTCTCAGCAGTGGACAATTTTGTCCTCCTCTTCCCACCCCAGGCACCTTTGACACAATGCGGAGAGCTTTTTGGGTGCAACACTTAGAGGGAGGAGTATTGTTGGCATCTAGCTTGTCAGGGCGTTGCTAAGCATTGTGCCTATCCCAGGTGAGCCCCCACAGTAAAGTGTTGTCCTGCAGGAAACACCAGAGGTGCTGGCATTGAGAAGCCTTGCTGTGTGGGAACATCTGAGCAGGGAGATACCATGTGTCCTGAGGTTGACATGACCAGGTGGCCACTTTAGCAGGAGCAGGCAGTGCTTTTTAATAATGGATGTCTTTCTCTTGATAGGTTCTTCATTTTGAAAACGTCAAAGATGTGCCCTTTGGATTTCAAACAGTCACCTCCGATGTAAATAAACTCAGCTCCTTTTACTCTTTGAAACTAATTAAGCGGCTCTACATAGACAAATCTCTGAACCCTTCTACGGTGAGTTGTTTAAAGCAATTAGCAGGATTTCACTTTTTACTGAGAGTGACATTTTATACTGCTAGACCTACAACTTTTTCCAGGGCGATTCATTTTTAGCATGTTCATTTATGATTTGAGGCTTTTTAAATCCATCCTAGAGGAGCAGAGGAATGTAGTGGGACACGATGGCAGTCACATCTTCCAGCTCAAGATATAGAACAGATTGCGAGCTTCCCTTTTCCCTCTCACACGCTCTTATCCTGCCCTTCCTCCTCGCTTCCCTTCTGAGAAAATGGACAGCAGAGTATTCATCTGTCTAATACCTGTATCTCCAGAGACAGAGTAAAAGACAACTCATGATCAGCTTCTTTCTCTTTAAACAGTAGAACATATAGCCTGGTAGTGTTTTAAGCGCTCCATCTTCTTTGCTTATATGTAAAATAGACTAGTGCTTTTCCTCATAATCAGTAAGAAAATTAATAACTATGAATTAGTAGTTTTCATCAGTTACAAATTGATTTTATTTTATGAGACTGGTCAGATGGGCATCTATACAAAGAAGCCGTAGTTATTTAAGTCCGATCATTTCTTGAGGCAATCATATAAAGACTACTGTGGTCCCCTATATTTGATCCAAGGGTGTAATTCTTAAAAAATCTGTCTTTAAACACATGGCCATTGTTCTAGCCTACAGGAGATCACCTTTCTACTTTAGTAATATGGAATCAAATTAATTCCTGTTTGAATCATCAGGATTTCAAGCTTCCTAAATCTAAAAGTGCCTGTAGCTGTACCACTGTGATGTTGGATCCCGTCAGATCTTGGAAGCTAAGTAGGGTTGGTCCTGGTTTGTACTTGGATGGGAGACCACTTGGAAACACCAGGTACTGTAGGCTTGAGAGAAGGACCTGGAAACCCACTCCCAAAAAGCAATCAGCCATCGAAAACCCTATGAACAGTAGAGAATTGTGAAAATAGTGTTTTGTCTGTTGTACATAGGGTCTCAATGAATTGGATACTGACTCAGCGGCACCTAACAGCAACAACAAACCTAAAAGTTAGACTACCAAGCAAAATATTTCACCATGATATTACAACTTCTTGCATTAGGTGTTTGTTTTTGTGGTTGAGACCTTTTGAGAACATAAGCTACTGATATTGTTGTGAATTTATTCTTGTTGCTTGAAGACACATATGTACAACCATTTTGTTCTCTCTGTCACCTGGGAAATTAAACAAAATTGAGTTGTGAGTTGAATTTGGGCATGGAAAAAATTTAAAAGCTCTCTAGTTGCTCCTTTAGGAAATGCTTAATAGATTTTTGTTGCTGGCAGGGATGACCAGGAAGCTTCTTCATCTTGCTGAGACCTTTTGATGTTCTTAGGTAGCACTGCCTGTCTCAGTGGCAACAGTGAATCCCAAGGTTGGGTTGCAATTAACAGAAACTGAGTTAATTGGCTACAGCTGTAGCTGCTGTGAAGCTGTTCAAGGAGCCCTGTGCTTAGGAGTGCAGTGACATGACGTTTAAATTATGTTTGGTTTGGTTAAACTTCCATTCAGCACTTGGAATTATTTTAACCAAAGTAGGAGTTGCAATTTTTTCTGACTGCTTTCCATTGATCCTGTTCAGATATGTTGTTGTTAGGTGCTGTCCAGTCGACATCCAACTCATAGCGACCCTATGTACAACAGGCAAAACACTATTGTCAGTGCTTCTCTGCTGTTCATGGGGTTTTCAGTGGTGGACTGTTTTTTGGAAGTGGGTTGCTGGGTCCATCTGTCAAGCCTACAGTACCTGGTGTTCCCAGGAAGTCTCTCATCCAAGTACTAACCAGGCCCGACCCTGCTTAGCTTCTGAGATCTGACGGGATTGGATGCCACAGGGCTATGGCTGCAGGCCTGTTCAGATATAGCACCTGCAAATGTATTAGTTAATAATATAGACACATGTGGTCTGAGGAGGGCCACCTGCATTCAAACCAGCTGGGTGTTTCTTAAAAGACACATTTTCAGCCTCAGATCTTTTGAACCAAGATTAGTGGAGATGGAATTTAGACTTTTGCATTTTAAACAAATATTAGAGATACCATGTTCTCTATAGCACTATGTTTCAAACTTTAATGTACAACTGAAACACCTGAAAATCTTGTGAAAATGCACAGTCTGCTTCAATAGGTCTGGGGGAGCCTGAGACTCTGCATTTCTCACAAGGTCCAGGTGATGCTGTGGCTCCTGATCCTTGGGCCATACTTGGAATACCAAGGCTCTATAGAATATTTACTTATTTTGGTGAGGGTGAGTTTTCTGCTTATAGTTCTCTTTTTTGTACATTTCTTCTCTTCTATGATATACATTTTAATACTTATGAAATTGGAATTCATATTATAATGGTGTATATTTAGCACAGTATTTCTAATAGCCACGTTATGGAATTAGCCTAGGTGCCCATCAATGGATGAAGGGATAAAGAAAATGGGGGATTATAGACACAATGGAGTAGTATTCATCTGTAAAGAAGAATGAAATGATGTCATCTGAGGAAAATGGATAGAATTGGAATTTATTCTGTTAAGCAAAACAGGTCAGACTCAGAAAGACAAATATAGCATATTTTCTCTCATATGCAGAATCTAGATTTTTAAAAAAGACATGAAAGTAGAAGGGGGACTATTTGGGAAGAGAAAGGGGACTTGTGGGAGGGGTGGGGGGACAAGAGAGGATAATGGGGGGGGATGAATATAATCAAAATACATTGTATACATGTATAAAAATGTCATAATGAAACCCATTATTTTGTACAATTAGTGTATGCTAATAAAAATTATAAAGGGTGAAATCATTCAAAAGCTAAACAAACACATAGTGTTTCTTTTGTTTTCCTCAAAGCTAATCTTAAATGGATGGATGCATGTAATAATTGATATTGTCAATTACTGAAGAAATGAAACATCTAATACAAAGATAATTCACTGATTGCTACACGAGGTTTCCATTCAATTCCTACAGTGTAAACAATTTTGAAAATGTATCCATGGTAATAGGTGCTTAAGGAATCCTTTTGTTAGAACTGTGTAACCATGCAATAGTTTCATTACAGATTTTAAATACTCTGTAACTTTATGAATTGAATGTCTTGTAGGAGTTTATCAATTCTACAAAAAGACCATATGCAAAAGAATTGGAAACTGTTGACTTCAAAGATAAACTGGAAGAAACGAAAGGTCAGATCAACAGCTCCATTAAGGACCTCACAGATGGCAAGTACCTTTCCCTTGTCCTACTGTCAATGGCTAAAGTAAACAGACCTGCCCTTTGCATGAATCCTTGCTTCAAGCATTAAAAAAAAAGTGTCCAGAAAATTCCTTGGATATTTTTAGCACCAAGCTAAATTCTTGCCCATTCAGCCAATCAACTGAAAATTGTGGGCATTTCTTATACCATTTCCTTACTTGGCAGGAATCACAGTGCTTCAGTTTTGTTGTACTTTACCTTGCCCTCCATCCAGCCACATACACACCCTGGTAGAGGCCCAGTCGTGCCTTTACAAAATTTGTTGTTAGATGCTGTGGAGTTGGGTACGACTCATAGGGCCCCTATGTGCAACAGAACAAAACACTGCCCAACACTGTGCCATGCACATGATCTTTCTATGTTTGAGCCCATTGTTGCAGCCATGTTGTTGTTGTTGTTAGGAGCTGTCGAGTCGGTATCTGACTCATAGTGACCCTCATAGGGTTTTCAATGGCTGTTTCGGGATTGCCTTGGGAATGGATTGCCAGGCCCTTCTCCCATTTTTGCGGTGCTGGGAATTGAACTCGGGACCTCAGAGACTGCAGCGCAGCGCTCTACCAACTGAGCTAAATCCCAGCCTGTTGCAGCCATAGCTTTGGGCAAATTATGAAGCCAGTTAACCACTCTAGAAAGTGGAAGCATCGGTATAACTTGCTGATTCTTGAAACTGTTACCATCTCAAAAATTCCATACATTTTATTTATTTATTTATTTATTTATTTATTTATTTATTTTTGTGGCACTAGGGGTTTGAACCCAGGGCTTTGTGCCTGCTGGGCAAGTGCTCCACCACTGAGCTGTAGCCACAGCCCCCTCTATTTATTTATTTTTTAAGTTATGACACAGTCTCACTAAGTCATATAGGCTGGCTCTGGCCTTGAGCTTGTGATCTTCCTGCCTCAGCCTCCTGAGTTGCTGGGATTATAGGTGTTTCGCATCATACTGGGTATAATTCTGTACATTTATTAAAGGAAAAAGAACAAAAAGTTCTGAGAAGATATAAATATAGAACAAAACAAAACACATTGTAGTGGAAGCTTGTCCTCAGTCTTCTAATTCCTTATGCTGGTGAGTCTTGGGGTCTCCTGGCAGCACCACCCCAGTTCTGCCAGCTGCAGTGCTTCCTCAGTCTCCTCCCTGCCCTGATACTGCCTCTCCCACCTTCATTAAAATTCTCTGTGAGTTTTCTTGCCTGACAGCAAAGTATTGAACTAAAATGATTTGGATTGCAAATCAGTGACCATGGCTCCTTTGCCCAGGATGTATTTGTAATATTTGCACAGGGAGGGAACTGTTGGGAAAGAGCAGATAATGGTGAAGGACTGAAACAGATGGCAGTTGCTGTTGGCTACAGAGGGATATACTTCCGGGGTAAGGGAGAAGCACTTAATGTGAGAAGGAGCAGAGCCCTGAGTGACAGTCTGTCTGCTCTCACTGAAGAATAGTAAGGCCCACCTGTAACAGCATGGAATGAAGAGGAACTTTGGAGTCATTTAGAACCTAGGTTCAAATCCAGACACTGCCACTTATCAACAGTGATATTTGGATGTGGAAGCCCCAATTTACTGAACTGTCAAATGGGACATATGCTACTTAATTTAATTTTTATGTGGGTGTTGTGAGGATCAAATTAGATATACACATCAGATGGAAGCCATAAATATATATGAGGTGTGATAAAAATACAGTGAATGTTTAAAAAATTTATTACAGTAAAAGATATTGCCACTAATTCATCTCAAAATATCCCCTCCCCCAGGCTTCGAACACACCCCATCATTCTTCCCACTTTCTGAAGCAGTTCTGGACGTCCTGTCTCACGAGTGTCTTTAGTTTCATCTTCCATCATGACAGCACCCCAAGTCACACATTGCTTCTGGTGTGGCAATTTCTGCCAAACAAAAACATTATGGTGTGTCTTCATCCATCCTCTTCACCTGACCTGGCACCATGTGACTTACGGTTCTTTCTCGAAGTCAAAATGACCACGGAAGATAAGTGTTTTGAATCAGCTCAGGACATTCAGACAGCCATAATAGCGCAACTGAGGGCACTCATGAAAGAAGACTTCTGGAACTGCCTCAGAGAGTGGCTAGCGGGATGGGATGCGTGTGTCTGAAGCCAGAGGAAGTATTGTGAGGGGGACTGATGATGAGAAATCTTTTACTGTAACCATTTTTAAAAATTTAAACATTCACTGTATCTGCTAATCACCCTGCTTATGCAGATGCTCACATGTATACATACTTACAAGCCTATATTTACGTTATGGAAATAAAGTTTCTTTGGATTCATATGGAAAGAAAATCTTTGATGTGAATAATACCAGGTTGAGCACAGTTTAAAAAGTTATAGGCAAGAAGCAGCTCCTGCTTAAATTGCTGGGGTATAGTTTTGCTTTTAGAATTTTTAAGTAATTGTATTTTTTTTTTCTCAAAGAGCCTTTTATCTTAACATCTCAACCCCTTTAAGGTTTGGTACTAGAGAAGGTAGGTTGGTAAAGAGACTCCTGAACTTGGGCATGGAAGCACAGGATAGCCGAAGCTGCCCCTAAATGGCACAAATACTTTGTTCTTCAAGTTTCTTCAATGACATCATGACCTATTCAACACATATAGCTTTGAGAGGACCAGATATGTAATTTGTAGAGCCCAGTGCAGAGATGAAAATGCAAGTCTCTGTATGAAAAAATTTATCAAGAAATTTAAGACAGCGACGGCAGAACAGTGAACCGAGTGCAGGGCTCTTCACACACAGGGCCAGGGCCAGGGCCAGGAAGTGGGCCCGGAGCATCCATGTGAACATTGGAGATTTGGTAAACGAAAACTCTGCAGACATGCCGGGGGCTATTTAAATATGAATTCTTTTTGGGAATCCATTTCCCTGTTGAACTGTTCTGGCTGTTGAGGATTTGAGGTATACAGTAGTTACGGCTGTGGTGGAGCTTGCGGTGATTACAGTTGACCTAGATGCAATTAGCCTGCTTGAGGGGAGTGCAACTAGGAAAGGAATGGGAGCTGTAGGGTCAAGGGAAGTGCCTGTCTCAACATCCGGCATGATTTCCAACTGAGTGAACTAGGGTGGCCCCTGGGCCTCTCTGGGCCTCTGTTTCCTCCTCACCAGTTAAATGCAGATAATGATCTTTGCCTTATGGGACCATTGTGAAAAAAGTGAGAATAATATATGTGGAAATGCTGAGCACAGGGCCAGGTGTAAAGCAAGGGACCACGTGTTTTTGCCCAGGGGCACAGGCTTTGAGTTGGGAAGAACAAACTTCCAATTGGAAGTGTCTTTGGGAATCCTGGTGTGGAAAGGCAGAAAGAGTTCTGCGATTGGATGGCCTGGGCTACCAGGCCTTACACGGTGTGACTCTTGTTAGTTGTTGTTGTTAGGTGCTGTCGAGCGACCCTCATAGGGTTTTCAATGGCTGACTGTTTTGGGATTGCCTTGGGAGTGGGTTGTCATGTCCTTCTCCCATTTTTGGGATGCTGGGAATTGAACTCGGGACCTCAGAGGCTACAGAGCCGCGCTCTACCAAATGAACTAAATCCCAGCCTGATGTGACTCTAGTCAGTGAAACTGCCAAGGAAATGAATACGCATGCTTGCATCGGATGGAGTTTGGGTGAATAACTCTGCTCTTCATGGTTTTCTAAAATCATTTGCAGGCCACTTTGAGAACATTTTATCTGACAACAGTGTAAATGACCAGACCAAAATCCTTGTGGTTAACGCTGCCTACTTTGTTGGAAAGTGGATGAAGAAATTTCCTGAATCAGAGACAAAAGAATGCCCTTTCAGAATCAGCAAGGTATGTGACAGCGTGTAGTAGTAAGTAGATCTCAAAAATTATGGCACTAGAGGTGGGATCGGGATTCATTCCAATGTAGAAAATGAGGGCACAGGGACTTTAGCAAGAAAGAAAAAGAAATGAAAGAAAACAAGCAAACCAAACCCTACTATCAGAGGCTTCTGGATAATTATGAAACCTTGACCATTTAGGAATCTTGTACTGCATTATTAATTTCTCTGTGATCTCATTTTCTAACCCATTGATAGTGAAGCACATGGTCTGAGTATGTATGTATGTATGTATGTATGTACGTACGTATGTATGTATGTATGTATGTATTTATATTTTCAGTGATGGGGATTGAACCAAGGGCCTCACACATGCTAGCAAGCACTGTACCATTGAGCTATATTCAGCTTGGTATTTTAATCTGTATAAGATGTTTTGATTAGGTGCCATCAGGTTGGGTCTGACCCATAGAGTTTTCAATGGCTGATTGTTTCAGGATTGTTTTGGGAGTGGATTGCCAGGTCTTTCTCTCATGTTTGTGGTGCTAGGGAACTAGCCTGTGTACTCAGAGAATCTATATAAGACGTTTTGGGGCTGGGGTTTAGCTTAGTTGGTAGAATGCTACTCTGTACTCTCTGAGGACCAGGTTCAATCCCCAGCATGGCTAAAACAAGAGAAGGACATGACAATCCACACCTGAAGCAATCCGGACACAATTAGCTATTGAAAATCCAATGAGAGCTGCCGTGAGTTGGACCTGACTCAATGGCACCTAAAAACAACAAGAAGATGTTTTGAGGCACTTAGTGTCTGTAAAGAAAAAAGTCTAGCTTCCCCATCTGCCTTACTGGGAATTGGACAAGGAAGAATTAGGCTGTTTTTCAGGGCAGACTCATTAATACTATTGAGGTGAATATATCCAAACTAACTAACAGCCATAAGTGAAGTTCCTCTTCTATATATGAAGCCAAAGAACTGAGACTAGAAAATTGACCCTTTCGGTTAGCGAATCTAGGAAAACCCAGGAATCCTTATGATGGTGTGATTTGGTCTCCTTTGGTGGGAAGTGACTTGTGCTAAGAACTCAGACCTAAATCAATAAATCCTTAAGTTACAGTACTGAAAGGTAGCTGGTTTACCCTGTAGCTTCTATACATTGGTTCTAATTTTCAAGTTTCTCCCAGAACCTAGGCTACTGGGATCAATCATTTGTTTTTGACAAATAAACTAGCTGCTTTTTAATGCTCAGATGATCCAGGAGAAAGGCCCTTCCAGAGAAAGGCCCGGGTGGCTGGACTGGCTTCCATGACTCCTTTTTCCCCAGAGGTTTTTGTTTGTTTACTTTTTCAGTTCTGGGGTGTGGGACCCAGCACCTCATACATGCTAGGTGAGCACCCTACTACTGAGCTGCACTCCCAGCCCTGTCCCTCCCTTTTTTATTTGAGACAGGGTCTCACTAAGTTGCGCAGGCTGCCTCTGGCCTCAAACTTGCAATCTTCCTGCCTCGGCCTCCCCAGTTGCTGGGATCATAGGCATGTGCCATGGTGCCTGGCTCCCATAGAGTTTTTATCCATAACTTACCCACCTGCAAGTAAACTTTTCCCAGTAAAATCCAGCCATTTGCTTACCCAGGCAGGGATATTATAAGGGCAGGGACCATGCCTTTTTCACAGTTCCTGGCCCACAGTTCCTGGCCACATCCTGACAAACCAATCGGAGCTCCGCAAATTTGTTGGGTAAATGACCAATCAGTCCCCAAAGGCCAGTTTGATTTAAACAGCCAGTGTCAGAGGAAACCTGATTGGCCTTTATCACACATTCTTCTGGGAAGAGGACAAAGTACACAGTTACTGTTCCTTCTCAACCCAGATGATCCCGTGGTGCTGGACAGGAGCCAACACGGCCTCCCCCGCTCCCCGCTTTTTTTTTTTTATTCATTTTTTTATTGGAAATTTTTAGTGTACACCTTAATGTGATTCACTCCGACATGATTTTCATTGTGACATTTCCATAAATGCATTTTGATGTACATTATTCATATAGGTGCCCCCTTACCCTCGTGTATGCTTCCCCCCTTCCCACCCTCCCCATCTAAGTCTTTTCTGTCATTTACTTGGTAATATTTTTCTATATGTCCTTGGGTTCCAGTTCTGTTTAAGATAGAAACTTTTCCTATAGTGATCTTTGTTTTTATCTTGTCAGAACAATTGCATGCATTTTCTAGACCATTTATATTGACACCATTCTTAGCTTTTTTTTCCCTTTTATTATGATCCGACCTTTGAATAGGATTTTTCTTTCTTATAATTTTGAATCAGCTCCCTCATATGAGTGAGAACATGTGGTGTTTCTCTTTCTGATCTTGTGTTTGTTCACTTAAAATAATTTTCTACAATTCCATCCATTTTGCTGCGAATGACCTTATTTCATTTTTCTTGATTGCTGAGTAGTATTCCAGTGTGTATATGTACCATAGTTTTTTTTTTACCCATTCTTCTGTTGAAGGGCACTTTGGTTGATTCCATATCTTTGCTATTGTGAAAAGTGCTGCATTGAACATGGAGATGCAGGTGTCTCTGCTCCACTCCCTTTTCTGGAGCTTAGTGTCCTGACTGCAGGACTGACTGCACCAGAGGGGTGGCTGAGACCCTAGGCACGCACGTTATATTCTTAGACTTGGACATTTTCACAAGCTCTTAGCTTGGCTTCTGCATGCACGTTAGATTCTTAGACTTGGACATTTTCACAAGCTCTTAGCTTGGCTTCTGGGCTTTCTTGCTGTTGCCTTTCACTTGGAGCTGGAGTGCCGTTCACTCTAGCCCCTTACTGTTACCCAGGGCTGAGTGTGGTCCATCCCGCCTGCCCTGTCGTGGACGTCCCTCAGTCATTTAACTGGTGCTCAGCTGGTCAAGGGTCCCTAAGGGTGCCTAAGTGAAATCTCGGGCATGTTGCAAATGGTGCCTCTCATGAAGGCCCCAAGGCCCCATCAGGAAATGCAGTAGCGAGTGGAACTTGGACTTCTGTGTTGCTCACTCTAAAGTTTGTGGTTTTCCTTTAAGAGAGTGTTAAAGGGTGTCTTCTGGGAAGGGAGGTGAAATGTGCGCTATTGCTTTATTCTCGTTATTAAGTCATAAAGCCAGGTTATATCAGATTCTGCAACTCACATTCTGAACAGGATTAATAAGCGTTTGACGTCTCACTGATCCTTCAGTGCTTCACTGAATAGAGCAGTACAACTCTGCTCAGGCTGACGTGGGGACACACACTGCTTTTGAATGCAGATGCTATTACTTTCTCTTTGTGTCTTTTGAATTGTTTCTGTCAACCCCTGAACTTCTTGAGTCACATTATTAAACTTTTTCTCATGTCCTGTGGTGTCTCCAATAAGAGCTATACTGAATTGAAGAAGTTGCATTAATAGTTTAATATAATGCCTACTCTAAAAAAAAAATATATATATATACACACACACACACATACACACACACACACACACATATATATACATATACAGATTGTTGTTGTTGTTAGATGCCGTCGAGTTGAGTCCAATCCATAGCGACCCTCATAGGGTTTTCAATGGCTGATTGTTTTGGGATTGCCTTGGGAGTGGGTTGCCACATCCTTCTCCCATTTTGTGGTGCTGGGAACTGAACTTGGGACCTCAGAGACTGCAGAGCAGTGCTCTACCAACTGAGTTAAATCCCAGCCCCACATATACAGATTACATATATATATAAATATATTTTATATGTGTGTGTGTATATATATATATATATATATATATATATATATATATATATACACACACACACACACACACACACACACACACACACACACACACACATACAGGTTAATTATCTCTTATCTTAAATGCTTAGGACCAGAAGTGTGTTTGGATTTTTCAGCTTTTGGAATATTTGCACATATATAATGAGATATTTTGGGGATGGAACTCAAATCTAACCAAGAAATTCCTTTATGTTTCATATGCATGTGATAGACAAAGTTTCAAGGTAATTTTATACAGTATCTTTAGTGCTCTGGGTTTTCATTGTCATCTGTCATATGAGGTCACGTATGGAATTTCCCACTGTGCCCTCATGTTGGTGCTCAAACATTTTTGAACTTTGGAGCATTTTGGATTTCAGCTATGCAGATTAGGGATGCTCACCTGTTTGTTTATTGTACTGTATTTGCTGGGTAGTCTTTATTTTCAGAACATATATCTCAACTTACCTTTCAGAAAATGGGATTCTTGCACCCATATTCAGAGTTGATAGGGAAACTGATGACAGCTTTCCTTTATTTATTTTTAGTTTTGTGGTGCTTGGGATTGAACTCAAGGCCTTGCACATGCTAGACAAATGATCTACCACTGAACTATATCCCCAGCCATGATAACAGCTTGTGGAGGTCACAATTACGTACACATTCAGAAACTGTTAGCAGTGTAAATGGATGGAGAGTTTTTAGACAAAGTTGTGCCTTCTTTAGAATAAATAAATGGAGGAATTATCAGTAACTTCACCCCCCTCTTTCTTTCTCTTTGACAGGGTCTCACTGTGTAGCCTAGGGTGGTCTCAAACCACCCTAGGTGATCCTCAAACCTAGGTGATCCTCTTGCCTCAACCTCCTAAGTGCTGGGAGTACAGACCTGTGCCACCACGCCTGGAAATTTATTTCAGAAGCAGCATGCTTTCCTATAATAATTCTACTTCTGGTAATACATAGAGTTGAGGTCATTAGTTACTTATCAACCAAGTATTTAGTGAGCAAGTACTATATGCTGGGATATACTAGAATGACAAGACATGATTTCTGCTTTGATTATATTACAGTTGAGGTGGGAGATAAAAGATAGTAACACAAATGTTGTTGTTGTTGTTAGGTGCCATCAAGTTGGTATCCAACTCATAGCAACCCTATGTACAACAGGTGAAACACTATTGTCAGTGCTTCTCTGCTGTTCATAGGGTTTTCAATGGTGGATTGATTTTTGGGAGTAGGTTGCCAGGTCCTTCTCCCAGTAACATAAATACTGTAAATATTTCCAGCCCTGTGACAAATGTCACAATATTGTTATGTACCAAAACTAAAATAGTAAAGTGTAGCTCTGCTTGAGAGAGGTATTGAATAAGGTTCAGCTCACTGTTTGAAAATCCTGGATAGCTGGTGTGGTGGCTCTTGTTGTAATCCCAGCCACACAGGAGGTGGAGGCAGGAGGATTGAGGCCAGAGGCAGCCTGTGTAATTTAGTGAGACTCTGTCTCAAGATACGAAATAAAAAAGGGCTGGGGATATAGCTCAGGGGTAGAGTGATTATAAAACTATGTACAACACCCTGGGTTCAGCCCCCTACTACCACACACACAAAAAAAAAAAAAAAAAAGAAAGAAAGAAATGAAAGAGAAAGGAAAGAAAAAGAAAGAAAAAACATAAAGAAGAAGAAAGAAAGAAACAAAGAAAATCCAGATAAATGTCTTCCTGTAATATTGTCTCTGTAGGCCTGATGAAGTTGGATTTGACTCAGAGTGACCCTCTGTATAACAGAATGAAACACTACCCAACAATGCCATGGACATGATCTTTTTTTTTTTTTTTTTTTCAATGTTTGAGCCTGTCGGTGCAGTCATGTGCTGGTGCGGTTGCTTCTGCCACTACCTCCTCCTCCTCCTCCTCCTCCTCCTCCTCCTCCTCCTCTTCCTCCTCCTCCTCCTCCTTCCCCTCCCCCTCCCCTCCCCTCCTCTTCCCCTTCCTCCTCCCCTTCCTCCTC